>JAHLWY010000622.1:0-58004 GCA_020002185.1 Paraescarpia echinospica | reverse complement strand
ACATTAGATACATAGAAACGTGGTTCCTGTCAATCTGCACACACAACCACCATCACTGCCACATTAGATACATAGAAACGTGGTTCCTGTCAATCTGCACACACAACCACCATCACTGCCACATTAGATACATAGAAACGTGGTTCCTGTCAATCTGCAAACAACCACCATCACTGCCACATTAGATACATAGAAACGTGGTTCCTGTCAATCTGCACACACAACCACCATCACTGCCACATTAGATACATAGAAACGTGGTTCCTGTCAATCTGCAAACAACCACCATCACTGCCACATTAGATACATAGAAACGTGGTTCCTGTCAATCTGCACACACAACCACCATCACTGCCACATTAGATACATAGAAACGTGGTTCCTGTCAATCTGCACACACAACCACCATCACTGCCACATTAGATACATAGAAACGTGGTTCCTGTCAATCTGCAAACAACCACCATCACTGCCACATTAGATACATAGAAACGTGGTTCCTGTCAATCTGCACACACAACCACCATCACTGCCACATTAGATACATAGAAACGTGGTTCCTGTCAATCTGCAAACAACCACCATCACTGCATTAGATACATAGAAACGTGGTTCCTGTCAATCTGCACACACAACCACCATCACTGCCACATTAGATACATAGAAACGTGGTTCCTGTCAATCTGCACACACAACCACCATCACTGCCACATTAGATACATAGAAACGTGGTTCCTGTCAATCTGCAAACACAACCACCATCACTGCCACATTAGATACATAGAAACGTGGTTCCTGTCAATCTGCAAACACAACCACCATCACTGCCACATTAGATACATAGAAACGTGGTTCCTGTCAATCTGCAAACAACCACCATCACTGCCACATTAGATACATAGAAACGTGGTTCCTGTCAATCTGCACACACAACCACCATCACTGCCACATTAGATACATAGAAACGTGGTTCCTGTCAATCTGCACACACAACCACCATCACTACCACATTAGATACATAGAAACGTGGTTCCTGTCAATCTGCAAACACAACCACCATCACTGCCACATTAGATACATAGAAACGTGGTTCCTGTCAATCTGCAAACACAACCACCATCACTGCCATATTAGATACATAGAAACGTGGTTCCTGTCAATCTGCAAACAACCACCATCACTGCCACATTAGATACATAGAAACGTGGTTCCTGTCAATCTGCACACACAACCACCATCACTGCCACATTAGATACATAGAAACGTGGTTCCTGTCAATCTGCACACACAACCACCATCACTGCCACATTAGATACATAGAAACGTGGTTCCTGTCAATCTGCACACACAACCACTATCACTGCCACATTAGATACATAGAAAGGTTTCCGTTTGTGTCCAGTCTATATGGATGTTAAATCTGCTTTGATGATACATACCAGACATCCAGGAGGGAGAAAATAAAATTACTCCTATCTACATGCATATAAATAGAAAGTTGGACTCTCGATAAGTCTAAGGTTTCTTGTTCACTTGTCATCTGGGAGTTAATTATCTGGGTTGAAATCTTGTTAAACCAAGAATGCACATTGTCATTTATAGGTACCAATAAAGTGTATTATATTCCTTAAATGTTAAACACTAATCTGAAGTTTACACACTATGTATTATTCACTTACTAGTGTATCACTATTACAGAGTGCACTTAACTCTAACATGTTGTGATTGACAAGTGTCAGTCATGAGGCTAGACCCCCTGCAGTTGTCTATGTTTATTACCATAGGGCACATTAATTATGTCATGTTGTGTTTGACATGTGTCTATCATCAGGCAACATCTATTGCTGTAGTTTGTTTATTATTGGTATTATAAGGACACACTAATTATTTCATGTTGTGATTGACAGGTGTCATTCACGAGGCCACACCTCCTGCTGTAGTCTCTGCTCCAGCTGCTGTTTCTGATGTGAGAAGATGACCATCTCCTGTTTGAGGTCGTTCCTCAGCTTCTCCGTCTCTCTCCTCATCTGCATCATCTCGGGCGTCATCTGACCACCCTGATTCCCAATCTCCCGTAGCAGTTCCTCTTGTTCTGGCAGAGAAAACAAACAATGTACATTCATGAAGATCCCAGTGGCTCCAATGATACAGTGTGTACACTGCCTACACTGCCTGCTCGGCGTCTCTCACACGCCTGACCAGGAGAAGCAACTCAGGCCGCTGGGAGCAAGATCCAGTGGGTTAGAGATAGAGACTACCACTCTGTGAGTCCGCGACAGATTACACATTTACCCCCTGTGTGGGGTCTTTTACTTCCCCTGGCACAGACATCAGATAGAAGTAACCAACAGCTTTTAGTGCCTCTTCTGAAAGACACAGGCAGTGTGAGGTGAATGAAATTGCCTAAGTTTTGAAACAGCAGCAGGTGGAATCGAACCACCGTCTCCTCAATCAACAGGCCAGTGCTTTAACATGCAACCACTGCTCCCCACAAACAAATACACAGATTTGATCATCATCAAGTTATATCATTTGTATGGCTCTGTGAGTATTTGTAGTGCATCTTGTCTCTGCAGTAAGTGCCAGTAATGATTGTTTACAAATGTAATGTTTTGTTTACTACTTTAGTGACAGAATGCATTCATATACTGTATGTTTTTGGGCCCCTAAAGATCTACAAAATAATAAGTTTTGAGTACTTCATGTTTTCGGACACTTCAGTAAATAAACCATTTTTTCTATGTAATCTGAAAATTACATTTTGTGTGTGGTATGTTTTTTGGACAACTGATCATGTTATATTTCAAGTGTTCGAGTACAGACAGTCATTGTGGTATTTGACTACTTTGTCGGCACAACATTCAAATGGCGAACATTATTTTGGGCTTATTAATTGTAATTTGGGAAGAAATATACCATCATGTCTAATTTAGTATTGTCAACATTACATTACAAAAGGAGAAACATATTGTGTTTAATCAGCCAATGACTTACTCTGTCGTTCCAATGTGCAGTCGCGTGTCATTTCGGCCAGTCTCCTGAAACCAAAATTTGACCGTCAGAAAACACAAAAAACAGTACAAACCGAACTAATCACATCTTTTTATTTCCTACAACTGTTAACATTTGACACTAATACAATACATTGTTATACAACAAAATTATATTGCTCCATCTTCACTCACAATTTCAATCAAAATTACATCAAAAGTATTTTCAAATAATATTACACAAACATTATCAATACTAATATTTTAACTAATCTATGATTACATATCATGAAACATTAAAACAATACAAAATATTTTCTAAACCATACATTGTTCATTAGTTATACTGAAAAAGCAGCATGTTTGGCTACATATTTATACCTCTTAAATTCAATAAAGCAGTACATATTTTAATTACTACTATTCAAGGCAATACAGGTTTACTTGTAATATAATAGAAGATAAGCTCTCAACCATATGAAACAAAGAACACATCTGCTGCATAAACAGGAGGACGTCTTTGTAAAATCATTGATATTGATTAACAACATGTACAAGAACATTATCTCATAACGAATGAGAGAGAACTTACATTTTAGTAGTCTCGAGTTCCCTCTTCAAGACTGCACTTTCCTGTCTCACTATCTGATAGTCAACCATCTAGACACACAGATGACTACTGTTAATTATGTCTGAGACACCAGTCTACTGACACAAATACTACGACACATATATATGGCCCTCAACCTCGAAATAAGTCTAAATGCACCAACATTAATTTGAGAAATTCCGGTCAAAACTGAAGCCGAGGTTTGGTATATTAATTGCTGCTAAGAAATTATTATATAAGTATCTGCTCTGAAAAAGTATGTTATTTAGAACTGACTACAAGTACTCAAGATATGTGTTTGAAGTTGTGTACCATCAGTGTTTTTTTCCCAGTAAGTAGCAAGAAAAACTATATAACTTTGCACATGTTTGAGGTGGCATCGTATTGTCGGTGTCATTGGGAAACATCGTTTCTCTTCTTTCATCAAGTACCAATAACTCGAAAACAATCGACGGTGCAATCTGTTGCATGGTGAAGAGTCACATTTTACAAACATTATAAAATATATTTATTTCAAGCTAATACATGGGCATTCAACAGCAACTTTTTGATAGTCACCAGTATTTACTTAAAAGCAAAATTGTTACTGTGACAAATCTAGTAATTCAACATATCCACATGATACAGATTGTCTTGGAGTCAATAGATTTCTGAGAATAAAAAAATTGCCCGACCGGAGCACCCTCTATTGGGAGGATGACAAACTATGACTCACCTCGCGACATTTTTCGTTCAACACTTCGTTCTGCTTCTCAAATGAAATCACGTCGTGCCGAACACGTGTCAATTCTCCCTGAAACGTACAACAGTGGGGGTTACACTGTTTATAACGTTCCAGCATCCACTGCAACATGCTAACTTGTTTGAGCAACTTTTGTATGTACTTTTGGTAAAAATCATCGAACATACTATTAACATTTACATTTTTGACCAAGAATCAAATCAAATGGTTCTCAAAATTTGAATCTTCATGTGAATGTGCGATAAAATTATGTACATTTCTGTGTTGTATTATCAACTTTCCTAGCTCTCTCTCTCTCTCTCTCTCTCTCTCAAAAAGCATGTGAATGACATATTCAGTGGGTTGAAGGTCAAACATCCAAAACAGAATTATAATATTGGGCAGGAAAGCATCCAATTAATACATACTGCTGTTACAGACTTCCTGGATTTGGGCACGACCAATTTGGTTTCTGTGATTAAAACGAGAAGTAGAATTAAATAATGCTCATTCTGCAAACTTCCTGCTAATGATTACGACCCCAGGCATCGGAGCAGATGTCGCTTTAATGACACTATTGTAGAGGTCTGAGGCAACAGATAAAGACAAGGCAGGAAGATTATAGGTACAGTGAGTATGCATCCTCATGCACCAGGGGGCGCTGCTGTTTACATCAGTCTCAGTACCCCATGGTAGATCGCCTTGCGAAACTCGGAATTTAAGGTCAGCCAAGTTCTGGTGGAAGGCTTGGGAAGTAGAGCTGTAGTGGCTTGTGAGAATGGTCAAATGGGTAATTATATTGGGATTCTCTGAAGTGGACGGCTTCGTTTTGGAACTGGAGTGCGGGTTGGACAGATGTCTGCACTGTTCTCACGGGTGGCACAGTCACAACCAGCAAAGTCAATTATGAATTTGATTCAACTGACTTCCACAATGTGGAAGTCAGCTGAATCTGCCAGGGGTAGCGTACGCAGCTGTATCTGCCAGGGGTAGCGTACGTAGTCACCACCCCTGGTTTATGAGGGTATCTGCCAGGGGTAGTGTACGTAGTCACCAGCCCTGATTTGTGAGGGTATCTGCCAGGGGTAGCGTACGTAGTCACCACCACTGGCTTGTGAGAATGCAAGGACGTATACACTTGCCCCACCTCCAGGTCATTCACTCTCATCCTCTTGTCTCTTAGTTCGTCCTTCAACTGTTGGATCGTCTGTAGCTCCTCGTACAGCCTCCGCTCGTCCTCTGCAACACAAACATGGACTCAATAACAGGGCAGTAGAGATACTCGTTCGCTGCTTGTGAGTGTATTGGTATGACTATGTGCTTGCATGACCCGACATCATAAGACATTCCAATGTTTTGTTCTATTGACTGCGATAACAACACATGACACTAGACCATGATATGATACATATCACGATACTTTTGTTACAATACGATATAGATTGCAATACGTAACGATGTATTCTTTTGAAGAAATAGTTTTTTGCATTGCATTATACAGAGCTCTATAAAGTAAGGTCTACTGATAAAACAATGTTTCACAACAATTTGAAAAACTAATATACAAAAAACATCTTAGAAAAATATCCATGCGACTTTGTAATTTTTATAGGTAGCAGTTGTGCCAATTGGTACATTAGAAACGCGGTTTCCAATGGGTGCCAAGAAGACCATCCATGCTATAGACAGACCAGGAAGTGACAACATATTGCAAGTATCCTACCTTGCTTAACTATTTTGCTGTTTTCCACAATGGTGTCAGAAGTGGGATTTATATTTTTTGGAAGTGAGGTAGAGGACTGGGGAAATTAGATACCCCATCTGTCTACTACCCTGCACCCTGACTGTCTACCCTGCACCCCGACTATCTACCCTGCACCCCGACTATCTACCCTGCACCCTGACTATCTACCCTGCACCCCGACTATCTACCCTGCACCCCGACTATCTACCCTGCACCCTGACGACCTACCTTGTACTCTGGTCTCGCGTACTTCCAGACTTCTCTGTCTCTCCATATATTTTGCCTGCTCATCCAACCTAAACCTACAACACACAACATTCACAGTGACCCCGCTGTGCTAAACAATCTCTCTGCCACCTCAAACCTACCTATAGTGCAACACATCAAGGGCAGCGGTTACACTCTTACAGCATATTGATCACAATCTCATTTCCGCTGACCATTTAATTCTGCTACAAACTATTTCCATGTCTCTCTGACCTATATCAAAAAGTGATATTGTTGTGGTATTTAATTAATTGCCAACTGGTAGATCAGAAGCCAATCTTCCAATGAAGTGAATAAATAAGGAAAAAGTTAGCGTATTATTACACCTGGGAGAAGATACTGTTACATTGCTCCAAAGTTAGTGTACTATTACACATGGGAGAAGATACTGTTACAATGCTCCAAAGTTAGCATACTATTACACATGGGAGAAGATACTGTTACAATACTCCAAAGTGAGTACACTATTATACCTGGGAGAAGATACTGTTAAAATACTCCAAAGTGAGCACACTATTATACCTGGGAGAAGATACTGTTACAATACTCCAAAGTGAGCATACTATTACACCTGGGAGAAGATACTGTTACAATACTCCAAAGTGAGCACACTATTACACCTGGGAGAAGATACTGTTACAATACTCCAAAGTGAGCATACTATTACACCTGGGAGAAGATACTGTTACAATACTCCAAAGTGAGCACACTATTACACCTGGGAGAAGATACTGTTACAATACTCCAAAGTGAGCATACTATTACACCTGGGAGAAGATACTGTTACAATACTCCAAAGTGAGCATACTATTACACCTGGGAGAAGATACTGTTACAATACTCCAAAGTGAGCACACTATTACACCTGGGAGAAGATACTGTTACAATGCTCCAAAGTTAACATATTATTACACCTGGGAGAAGATACTGTTACAATACTCCAAAGTGAGCACACTATTACACCTGGGAGAAGATACTGTTACAATGTTCCAAAGTTAGCATATTATTACATCTGGGAGAAGATACTGTTACACTGCTCCAAAGTTAGCATATTATTACATCTGGGAGAAGATACTGTTACACTGCTCCAAAGTTAGCGTACTATTACACATGGGAGAAGATACTGTTACAATGCTCCAAAGTTAGCGTACTATTACACATGGGAGAAGATACTGTTACAATGTTCCAAAGTTAGCATATTATTACACCTGGGAGAAGATACTGTTACATTGCTCCAAAGTTAGCGTACTATTACACATGGGAGAAGATACTGTTACAATGTTCCAAAGTTAACATATTATTACACCTGGGAGAAGATACTGTTACAATACTCCAAAGTGAGCACACTATTACACCTGGGAGAAGATACTGTTACAATACTCCAAAGTGAGCACACTATTATACCTGGGAGAAGATACTGTTACAATACTCCAAAGTGAGCACACTATTACACCTGGGAGAAGATACTGTTACAATACTCCAAAGTGAGCACACTATTATACCTGGGAGAAGATACTGTTACAATACTCCAAAGTGAGCACACTATTACACCTGGGAGAAGATACTGTTACAATACTCCAAAGTGAGCACACTATTATACCTGGGAGAAGATACTGTTACAATACTCCAAAGTGAGCATACTATTACACCTGGGAGAAGATACTGTTACAATACTCCAAAGTGAGCACACTATTATACCTGGGAGAAGATACTGTTAAAATACTCCAAAGTGAGCACACTATTACACCTGGGAGAAGATACTGTTACAATACTCCAAAGTGAGCACACTATTACACCTGGGAGAAGATACTGTTACAATACTCCAAAGTGAGCACACTATTACACCTGGGAGAAGATACTGTTACAATACTCCAAAGTGAGCACACTATTATACCTGGGAGAAGATACTGTTACAATACTCCAAAGTGAGCACACTATTACACCTGGGAGAAGATACTGTTACAATACTCCAAAGTGAGCACACTATTACACCTGGGAGAAGATACTGTTAAAATACTCCAAAGTTAACATTTTATTACACAGAAAATCGATATTCAAGTGCAAGTGATTCAGGAGGAGCGTGAACATTAGACGGCCATATGTAGTATCAAACAGAGATGTTGAGATTAAAACTAGGGAACAGAAGATTAGCATGAAAATGTAGAAAAGATTATAGAGATGGACTGGGCATGTCCACAGAAAACTGAAGCTAACCACTGCCTAATGGCACTAAACTGGACACCAGAAGGAAAGTGCGTGGGTGGCTGTAACACAACCTGGCAACTAACTGTTGAGAGACAACAACTGGTGTAGGAAACGTTGAAAGCTGCTACGTGGGGAGGGAGAGACAGGAGAAACTGTAGAAGGTGCACTGTGGCATGGTGGACCAGGAAATGTGACGAGGACAGGTAGGGAAGGTAAGAATAGATTCTGTTTGTTACTTTGTGACTTCGTTATGGAGAGTTTGGTCGTATTCCATCTTCTCTCTCCTCACAGTTTCCTCCCTCATCTTCAATGACTCTTCCTTCGTTCGCATCTTGTCTTCCCACAATAGATGCTCCCTGAAACACAACATATTTTCTCCCTGCAACATGACCATAAATATTTTATCTCAGACCACCCTAAGTGGAATACATGAAATGTGTAAATATTAGTATTTGCAGCTGAAATGTAGGTTTTCTGTTGTGTTAAGTAATTACTGTTAAGTTTGTGGAATCAGATGTACTTCAACTGCCGTATTGTGTAATTATTAGCAGGAAGTTTGTGGAATCAGTCGTACTTCACCCGATGTAGTGTAATTATTAGCAGGAAGTTTGTGGAGTCAGTTGTACTTCACCAGGCATATGGTGTGATGTGTGGGAACAGTTGGTGTGACAATTCTGTACTATTGACAGTAACTTAAAATTTCAATAGTTATCATCGTTAGTACACTAAACTATCGACAGTTGCGATATTTGGGAAACGGATCAACAGGGCTACTTGAGAAACGTTTGTAAACATGTTTTTTTTTCAATTTCACTTTGTAAGTTTCTTATTTACTGACCTAATATCAAAAATGTTTGTCAATAGTGGATTCATGCTAGGGCACTATACTACCACAATACTATCGCAATAGTTATGATACTATCGCAATGTTATTGCAATATAACTATTGCAATAACATTGCGATACCCAATAGCACCCCTAATCAACAGGTTTTAGTGTCTTTGAGAAGACGCAGACATAGTGGGGTGTCCATGTTTCTGTGTCCACCTGTTGATTGCCTCCTCGCGACGTCGGAGCTCTGACTCCCGCTGACGCAGGATGTCAATCTCCTCCAGCAGAGACTGGCGCTGGCCGTAGGTCTCCTTCTCCATCATCTGACACAGAATACACGCTGTGTAACGCACACAAAGATACCCCACACAGAAACACATACACACGCATGCACGCACACACGCACGCACACACACATACACCACAGGAGTAACTATCACACAACACTCATTGCGTTACATCCAACTAGACAAGTGAAACAGATCATAGTAACCATGACACAGCCCATATGAAATTGAATCCCAAAATGAACCCTTAGCTCATATGAACCCTGAAACA
The DNA here is from genome assembly GCA_020002185.1 of Paraescarpia echinospica. Classification (NCBI taxonomy): domain Eukaryota; kingdom Metazoa; phylum Annelida; class Polychaeta; order Sabellida; family Siboglinidae; genus Paraescarpia; species Paraescarpia echinospica. Next base: position 48,078 of record JAHLWY010000622.1, on the reverse strand, counting down.
GTTGATATGACCCTGAAACAGACTGGATGAACCCTGAAACAGCCTCACGGGCACCTGAAACGGTCTATTTCAACCCTTAGATAGCGTTATGAACATTGGCACAGCCCTAATGAACCATGAGAGAGACTATATGAACAATGGTTTATATGAACTATAAGAGATATCATATGAACCATAAGGCAGCCTAAATGAAGCCAATGACAGCCTGTACAAACCATGAGAGAACCTATGTGAATCCTAAACAGCCCACTTCCTTAAACAGCCTGTGTAAGACCCTGAAATAGCTTCACATGAACACTGACAGAACCTTTGCGAACCATCAAAACTACTCCATTTGAGACTGGCTGCAGTGCGAGGTAGAGTGATCTCACCTCCTGTTGTTTGTGCAGTCTCTCTATGGCGTGTCTCTCTTGTAGTAGAGCATCCGCTTTGCACTGCGCCACTTCCATTGTACTAACACATACAGCATCTGTATACAGTCACACAATATCCAGCTGTAACATTGCCAGCATACCAAGTACATACAGTCACACAATAGTCACACACATCCAGTACAGTAACACAGCATACTGCATACACAGTCACACACATCCAATGTAAACACACAGCATATCATGCACAGTCACACACATCCAGTTAACATCATTACGCATACTGCATACACAGTCACACACATCCAGTTAAAATACAGCATACTGTGTATACATCATCACATCGTAAATATCACAGCATAATAGTCCAGCTGTAACACACAGCATACGCGACACAGTCATCATCACATCCAGCTGTAACACAACAGCATAATATACAGCCACACAGTCACACAGCATAACATCCAGCTGTAATGTAACACAGCATTACCGTGACATTACAGTCACACACATCCAGTTTGTAACACTACAGCGATATCCATTATTATCACACCCAGCTGTAAACATTGCATACCTGTGCCGTACGCATAGTCACACACATCCAGCTAACATTACAGCATACTGCGCACAGTCACACACATCCAGCTGTATCATTGTTAGCCTGTGTACAACAGTCACACACATCCAGCTGTAATACCAGCATAATAATATCACACAACTGTAACATTACACAGTAGCCCACACACATCCAGCTGTAACACAGCATACCAAGCGTGACAGTCACACACACATCCAGTTGAACACACAGCATACTGTGTAGAGTCACACATCCATCACACAGCATACTGTGTGACACATCCAGCATACAGCATACAATACATCCAGTTACACATCCAGCATTACCGTACACAGCATACTGCAGTACACAACATCACACATCCAGCTGTAACACACAGCATAATAGTCATCATACCATCCACAGTCACACACACATCCAGCTGTATACACAGCATACCAGTAAATAATGAACAATACTATTCAGCTGTAACACACAAGCATACACAGTATCAATACACATCCAGCTGTTTCACACAGCATACCAGTACACAAATACCACATCCAGCTGTATCACACAGCATACTTCGACACAGTCACACACATCCAGCTGCATCACACAGCATACCGCTGCATACTAATACAATACACATCCAGCTGTAATTTACACCGCCATTATAGCGTACACAGTCACACACCATCCAGCTAACACATACAATAATACATTACATTCACAGCTGTGTACACACATCCAGGCATACTTCTTTATCACAGCATAAGCGACACAGTCACACACATTCATCCAGCTTGCCCATTAACACATCCATCACAGCATTACATATCAGCTCCATTATCACACCAGCTGTGTGCATACCGCATTGGCACACACATCCAGTACAGCAATACCGCGCATTTACTATCAAGTTGTAATACATAGCATCACCACATCCAGCTGTAACACACCGTACAACAGCCCACACACATCCAGCTTTAATATGGCACAATGCACGAGTCATACCACATGTCACGCCAGCCATCCAGTAACACGCATACCGCGACACAGTATCACCACATCCAGCTGTATCACATAATAAATACCTCCGCTACATTAACAGTACATCCAGCTTGTAATAATACACACACACCGCCGCATTAATCAGCTCAATGTTATACATCCAGCGCCATCCACACAGCATACCGCATTACAGTCACACACATCCATTGCATCACAGCAGCTCACAGCCCACACACATCCAGCTCTTAACTCACAGCACACACAGCATACAACAGTCATTAATACATCCAGCTGTATCACACAGATACCGCTGCACACACAGTCACACCATCCAGCTGTATCAGCCGCAAAATGTACAGCATACCGCTGCACACAGTCACACACATCCAGCTTTCATCATCACACAGCATACCGCTGACACAGTCAATAATACATCCAGCTGTAACACACAGCATATGCATTAACAGTCACATACATCCAGCTTGTATTTCACATACAGCATACTTCGCGCATAGTCACAATACATCCAGCTGTAACATTGCCACATACTGCGTACAGTCAGCACACATCCAGTTGTAACACACAGCATACCGCGACACAGTCATTGCCATCCAAAGAACACTGCATACGTAATAGTCACACATCCAGCTGTATCATACAGCATATACCGTATACACAGTCACACACATCCAGCTGTATCACACAGCATATGCGACAGTCACACATCCAGTTGTAGTCACACAGCATATTGCTGATACAGTCACACACATCCAGCTGTATCACACAGCATACTGCATGCATAGCTTCCACAGCATATCCAGCATATTAGCATACTGTAACACACACATATCAGCTGCACACAGTCACACACATCCAGCTGTAACACAGCATAATGCGATACAGTCACACACATCCAGCTGTATCACACAGCATAACAACACAGCCTCACACACATCCAGCTGTACATTACAGCATACCGCGTATACAGCATACACATCCAGCTTTAACATCAGCATAGCATTACAGTCACACACACACATCCAGCTTGTCACAGCATCCCAAGTGCACAACTCGCGACAGTCACCACACATCCAGCTGTATCACACAGCATACTGCGTACACAGTCACACACATCCAGCTGTATCACACAGCATACCGCGTACACAGTCACACACATCCAGCTGTAACACACAGCATACTGCGTACACAGTCACACACATCCAGCTGTAACACACAGCATACTGCGTACACAGTCACACACATCCAGCTGTAACACACAGCATACTGCGTACACAGTCACACACATCCAGCTGTAACACACAGCATCCTGCGTACACAGTCACACACATCCAGCTGTATCACACAGCATACCGCGTACAGTCACACACATCCAGCTGTATCACACAGCATACCGCGTACACAGTCACACACATCCAGTGGACACTCGCTACAAGAAACAAACTGTCAAGGTCTGACCGTGCTGCTACATTTAACATATTTATAAATGATAAAACAATACGGTTCTCAGTCCATCTGTTTGTTTGTTCGTGGACCCATATTTATTTCTGTTTGTTTTGGACATATGGGGCAAACATTTGGTATGTGATCATTGGGGGTGGTTCGTAGATTGTTTTTTTTCTAAAAATTGGTCTGGGGAGTGGGGATTTTGGGGTTACAATTTTAAAATGGTACTTATCTCCATAAGTTTTGCATAAGATGTTGTATTTTCAATCTAACAGGCCCATTGGGGCAGTTTGTAAATTTATATTTTCTTGAAATTCATCAGGGGTGAAGATCTTGGGGGCACAATTTCAAAAAGGCGGTATGGGGCCATGGGCAGCATGGTAAGATCTTTATCATTTGACTTGTTCATTACAGATGGGGGGCAATGTCTCATTTGTTGCTCAAGAGCTGCAGATAGCGTTAAGTTATTGTATTCAGATATATTTAGCCAAGAAAAATACTGTCTTTTTTCCCACCCAGCTGCAACCTGACATCCCGATGACTCCCACTGACCCCACTGACCTCCCTACGTATTTTGGCGAGTTCACTCTGGAACCTGTCGCGTTCTTCGAGCCTCATGCGAGAGAGCTCCGACTCACAGAACCGGGCCACCTGCAACAGACGCCTCACTCAGTGTTGCGGTGACGGTTCTTTCTCAAATATCTCCACACTGACTTATATCACAGTCCAATAACTCATTATTGCATTAACCAAATGTAATGTTTTAATGCCTAACATGTATTTACTTTTACCTGCACTTTTAATGCATTGATATCAATTTTGTTACTTTTATTATTTACATACTAAATAATAAAAAAATTACTTGTCTATTGCCATGTCTCCCTATTCAAATGTGCTTAAAATACAACATTGTTAAAACATAATCACTACAATACAATAATTATTTTACAAATAAAAATGTATAATATAACAAGAATCTAATGTGAAATTTACATAAATACATTTGTAAATAAATAACTTAAATAACGAAGTATACAATACAACTTTATTCATCCCTGTAAGGACAATTATATGTATCGGCTAAATATTGACTAGACTCAACTATCAAGTCAAACTATTTGCTGCTTCAAAATCAATCAAGTAATTAAATGAAATAAATAGATAAAATGCAGTGTAAAATTTCTGCACCAACGTTATGTGTGACCTCTGTGCACTGACCTCAAGTTTGACCTCTGTGTGTGACCTCTCATCCAGCTGTCTCTGGTAGGCGAGTAATCTGTCCTCCATGCCTAGAGAGCTCTCCCTCTGTGTTGTGTCTCGCATTGTGTCATAGTATTTGTCCAGTTTGTGGAACTTATCCTCTGAACAAGTCAAACCAGATTGTCTTAGCACAGTGAAGTCACATGAAACATTTATATCACGCGGAGGTTAAAGATACACTGTCCGTTCCTCGTTCACATTATCTGCTTATTGGTCTTAACACTTGAATAAATGTTGATGTACGCTTCCAGCCAAATTGCATTTAATAATTAAATTAAGCCAGAGAAATAGGAACTTTAAGGTGTTTGCGGTTAGGGATGTGTGCCTCTGTAATAAATGCCAATTACCTGGTACTGGCAATAATGGGTGTGTAGTAATTGAAAGTTTTGTTTACAATTTGCACATTTTGCAGGCGCAACTTTTGAACTGTCAACACAGGATGGGAATAGAACGGTGTTTGAATGCACAAACAAAGAAATCTGTGTGTTTGTAACATTTTCCTTCCTAGACACTTTGTATCTCTGGCACCAAACTGTCATCTACTACCCCTCAAAAAAAAGTAATGCTAACATTATTTTGAAATTCCCAATAGGTTAAGAGTACTTACAGGTTTAAAAGTTTTTACTGAATCATAGAAATCATGCAACTTCTGCAACTGTGTGTAGCGCCATCTGGGGGATGTTTTTTGTAGTTATTAAGTGGTCGTTCACAAATGTCGACATTTATGTATTTGTCGAGAGCATAACAAAGACGTGTATGTTAATTATGACAATATGAATGTACCGTGTCATAACACTTACATACCAAGATATCACTTTCAAACTGGACAATTATCAACATTTTAACCCTTTTAAAGTACTAATTTGGAGGAAGGGTCTGACAATTAGTATGCTCTGTACAAATAGATAAATGTTTACAATTTAGAACAACCAGAAAGGGTCAGTAATATGACAGTGACACAAGATGGACTGGTAAAACGAAATGGCAACATTGGTACTTCTAAGCATAGAGCCCCCTATGCATTGGTACTTCTGAGCATAGAGCCCCCTATTCATTGGCACTTCTGAGCATAGAGCCCCCTATGCATTGACACTTCTGAGCATAGAGCCCCTATGCATTGACACTTCTGAGCATAGAGCACCCTATGCACTGGCACTTCTGAGCATAGAGCCCCCTATATCAAGAGGAAGAAAAAGAGGAAAAGGTGGGATGACAATATCCAGGAGTGGACTGGTTTAACCCAGAGGATGGCAGAGAATAAAAAAAATTATTGGAGCTGTTGGGAAGTGCCCCTATGACTGCCTGGTTGTGGGACAGTGAGTGAGTGAGTAAGAGTGAGCGAGAGAGAAAGTGAGCGAGAGAGAGAGAGAGAGAGAGAGAGAGAGAGAGAGAGAGAGAGAGAGAGAGAGAGAGAGAGAGAGAGAGAGAGAGAAAGAGAGAGAGAGTGAGGGAGATAGTGAGCGAGCGAGAGAGAGTGAGCGAGAGAGAAAGTGTTTGAGAGAGAGAAAGTGATCGAGAGAGAGAGAATGAGAGAAAGTGATCATGAGAAAGTGATCGAGAGCAAGTGATTGAGAGAGAGTGAGTGAGAGAGAAAGTGAGTGAGAGAGTGAGGGAGTGAGAGAGTGATCAAGAGAGAGAAAATGATCGAGAGCGAGTGATCGAGAGAGAGAGTGAGTGAGAGAGAAAGTGAGCGAGAGAGAGAGTGAGGGAGAGAGAAAGTGAGCGAGAGAGAGAGTGAGGGAGAGAGAGAGAGTGAGCGAGTGAGAGAGAACGTGAGAGAGAGAGAGAGAGAGAGAGAGAGAGAGAGAGAGAGTGAGTGAGTGTTTTAGTCTCACCGAGTGAAGCTGGGGAGGGGAGCCTCATGGGGTCAGTCTGGACACCCATGGACTGGCGCGAGTAGCCGTGCTGACTCGCCACTTCACACAGCAACTGCCACAGGAAGCCTACAACCCACATGGCAGGGGGCGTGTCAAACTGTCCACAGGACAGGGGGGTGTCAAACTGTCCACAGGACAGGGGGCATGTCAAACTGTCCACAGGACAGGGGGTGTATCAAACTGTCTGTCAACAGTACAGGGGGTTATCAAACTGTCAACAGGACAGGGGATGTATCAAACTGCCAACAGGACAGGGGATGTATCAAACTGTCAACAGGTCAGGGGGTGTATCAAATTGAGTCAACAGATCAGGGGTCATATCAAACTGCACCAACAAGTCAGGGATCGTTTCAAACTGCACCAGGTCTGTCTAGCAGGTCAGGGGTGGTGTAGAAAAACAATTCAATATTAACACCAGATTTCCAATAGAGATACTATTTTAGTATTTATTTATTTATTTGCTGCATTAGAAGCAGTGTGCTTCTGATAGAACGGTTTCTACACTTTCATGTCTTCAAACATATCGTCATTTTAGCAGAATAGTTCCCATGGTATTTGTGTAATAATGACAAAAATATTTTGTTCATAAAATTACTAATAACAATAATGGAATTACTTCTTTAGCGCCAATATCCTCGCAAAATCTGAGCTCAGCGGCACAACAAATCCAAAGGATTAAGCCTTCTCATTAATTTGTAGGTGCAATTGAACCATCTACAAATTATTTATTACACAAGAGTACATTGTAGGTTAATAAGAAATGCCTGAAGAGATAGCTTCAGGAAGCTGCTCCTCTCACACAGCTGGTAAGACCTAAGATCAAGGTACTGACAGTCTCACCTTTCTTCTCATCACTTGACTCAGCCTGCGCCACCTACAAACAGCAATAGGAACAATGAAATGGTTAGGAGCAAAGCAATACTAAAGTGAGGCTGTCTCTTCTGTGAAGTGAGCTAGAAGTGGTAATCATTAGCAGGAAGTTCACTGAACTGCAGCTGTCTTGAATGTCTGACCCAGACTAATGCGTCAAACATCAAAGTGCCTTGTGGTCCACCCAGTGGGGCTCCGTGATATAGCGGTAGACTGAATAGAGCGAGTGACTGCTTTCTTTACAATTTTAATATTCTGTGTGGTGAAACTTTGAAACGACAAACACAGCTTCAGGCATAGTAAATGTAATTTGGCAGGCAATATACCTTCAACATATTTCTTCTAGCACCAAGAACAATGTAGAAAACGACAAACTATCAGACTTGGCTTAAAACTCAGTTAGTGCATTGCAAATCATGTTCTCCATTGCAGGAATGGAGATGTATGACCAGTCAGTTTAATTAATAATTGGTGCATGCTATTTTATTAAAATCATCAAATGAACAGAATTTGGTCATTAGATTTGATATCTTACGAGAGTGTGAATAGACTTGTTACGAGCTGAATCAACTAACCCATGGCCTCATCAAAACTAATTCACTAGTTTTCCTATGATTATTTCTGATGGGGTATTTTGTGTTATATTTAATCAACAATGATTTATAAATACTGCTTCCGCTTGCATCTTAGAATTTATGAGTGGCTAAAACTAAATATTTTCAATGTCTCTTTTCCTGCTATTAAAAGAATATATTTTGTTTACAAAGTATGCACACATATTAGATAGCTTCATAACTGATGAAACACTACGTACGAGACGTTGATAAAGTTGTGAATGAGCACTGATGTTCAGCAATTGTAGCAAGTCTCTGGTCGTGAAAACCTGTATAGAACATAAAGAAGACATCTCATACACATGTGTCACAAGAGCAGCAATGTGACCTGTGAAAGGGTGTGTGTTCAATTACAGCCCATATACATGTCGTGTCACTAGAGCAGCAATGTGACCTGTCACAGGGTGTGTGTTCAATTACAGCCTATATACATGTTGTGTCACTAGAGCAGCAATGTGACCTGTGACAGGGTGAGTGTTCAATTACAGCCCATATACATGTCGTGTCACTAGAGCAGCAATGTGACCTGTGACAAGGTGTGTGTTCAATTACAGCCCATATACATGTCGTGTCACTAGAGAAGCAATGTCACCTGTGACAGGGTGTGTGTTCAATTACAGCCCATATACATGTCGTGTCACTAGAGCAGTAATGTGACCTGTGACAGGGTGTGTGTTCAATTACAGCCCATATACATGTCGTGTCACTAGAGCAGTAATGTGACCTGTGACAGGGTGTGTGTTCAATTACAGCATATATACATGTTGTGTCACTAGAGCAGCAAAGTGACCTGTGACAGGGTGTGAGTTCAATTACACTGTTTACAGCCCATATACATTTTGTGTCACTAGAGCAGCAAAGTGACCTGTGACAGGGTGTGTGTTCAATTACAGCCCATATACATTTTGTGTCACTAGAGCAGCAAAGTGACCTGTGACAGGGTGTGTGTTCAATTACAGCCCATATACATGTCTTGTCACTAGAGCAGCAAAGTTACTTGTGACAGGGTGTGTGTTCAATTACAGCCCATATACATGTCGTGTCACAAGAGCAGCAATGTGACCTGTGACAGGGTGTGTGTTCAATTACAGCCCATATACATGTCGTGTCACTAGAGCAGCAAAGTTACCTGTGACAGGGTGTGTGTTCAATTACAGCCCATATACATGTCGTGTCACTAGAGCAGCAATGTGACCTGTGACAAGGTGTGTGTTCAATTACAGCCCAAATACATGTCGTGTCACTAGAGCAGCAATGTGACCTGTGACAAGGTGTGTGTTCAATTACAGTCCATATACATGTCGTGTCACTAGAGCAGCAATGTGACCTGTGACAGGGTGTGTGTTCAATTACAGCCCATATACATGTCGTGTCACTAGAGCAGCAATGTGACCTGTGACAAGGTGTGTGTTCAATTACAGTCCATATACATGTCGTGTCACTAGAGCAGCAATGTGACCTGTGACAGGGTGTGTGTTCAATTACAGCCCATATACATGTCGTGTCACTAGAGCAGCAATGTGACCTGTGACAGGGTGTGTGTTCAATTACAGCCCATATACATGTTGTGTCACTAGAGCAGCAATGTGACCTGTGACAAGGTGTGTGTTCAATTACAGCCCATATACATGTTGTGTCACTAGAGCATCAATGTGACCTGTGACAAGGTGTGTGTTCAATTACAGCCCATATACATGTCATGTCACTAGAGCAGTAATGTCACCTGTGACAGGGTGTGTGTTCAATTACAGCCCATATACATGTCGGGTCACTACAGCAGGAAAGTGACCTGTGACAGGTTGTGTGTTCGTTTACAGCCCATATACATGTCATATCACTAGAGCAGCAAAGTGACCTGTGACAGGGTGTGTGTTCAATTACAGCCCATATACATGTCGTGTCACTAGAGCAGCAATGTGACCTGTGAGAGGGTGTGTGTTCAATTACAGCCCATATACATGTTGTGTCACTAGAGCAGCAATGTGACCTGTGACAGGGTGTGTGTTCCATTACAGCCCATATACATGCTGTGTCATTAGAGCAGCAATGTGACCTGTGACAGGGTGTGTGTTCAATTACAGCCCATATACATGTCGTGTCACTAGAGCAGCAAAGTGACCTGTGACAGGGTGTGAGTTCAATTACAACCCATATATATTTTGTGTCACAAGAGCAGCAATGTGACCTGTGACAGGGTGTGTACGCTACCCCTGGCAGATACCCTCACAAGCCAGGGGTGGTGACTACGTATGCTACCCCTGGCAGATACCCTCATAAGTCAGGGCTGGTGACTACGTACACTACCCCTGGCAGATACCCTCATAAGCCAGGGGTGGTGACTACGTACGCTACCCCTGGCAGATACCCTCACAAGCCAGGGGTGGTGACTACGTACGCTACCCCTGGCAGATACCCTCACAAGCCAGGGGTGGTGACTATGTACGCTACCCCTGACAGATACCCTCACAAGCCAGTGGTGGTGACTATGTACGCTACCCCTGGCAGATACCCTCACAAGCCAGGAGTGGTGACTACATACGCTACCCCTGGCAGATACCCTCACAAGCCAGGGGTGGTGACTACGTACGCTACCCCTGGCAGACACCCTCACAAGCCAGATATACATGTCGTGTCACTAGAGCAGCAAAGTGACCTGTGACAGGGTGTGTGTTCAATTACAGCCCATATACATGTCGTGTCACAACAGCAGCAATGTGACCTGTGACAGGGTGTGTGTTCAATTACAGCCCATATACATGTCGTGTCACTAGAGCAGCAATGTGACCTGTGACAGGGTGTGTGTTCAATTACAGCCCATATACATGTCGTGTCACTAGAGCAGCAATGTGACCTGTGACAGGGTGTGTGTTCAATTACAGCCCATATACATATCGTGTCACTAGCAGCATGTGACCTGTGACAGGGTGTGTTCAATTACACATATACATGTCGTAAGAGCAGCAATGTGACCTGTGTGTGTGTTCAATTACAGCCCATATACATGTCGTGTCACTAGAGCAGCAATGTGACCTGTGACAAGGTGTTCAATTACAGTCCATATACATGTCGTGTCACTAGAGCAGCAATGTGACCCCAGGTGTGTTCAATACAGCCCATATACATGTGTCACTAGAGCAGCAATGTGACCTGTGACAGGGTGTGTGTTCAATTACAGCATAGCAATGCAATGACCTGTGACAGGGTGTGTTCAATTACGACAAGAGTGCAATGTGACCTGTGACAGGGTGTGTGTTCATTACAGCCCATATACATGTCGTGTCACACTAGAGCAGCATGTGTGACCCGTGACAGTGTGTGTTCAATTACAGCCCATATACATGTCGTGTCACTAGAGCAGCAATGTGACCTGTGACAGGGTGTGTGTTCAATTACAGCCCATATACATGTCGTGTCACTAGAGCAGCAATGTGACCTGTGACAGGGTGTGTGTTCAATTACAGCCCATATACATGTTGTGTCACTAGAGCAGCAATGTGACCTGTGACAGGGTGTGTGTTCAATTACAGCCCATATACATGTCGTGTCACTAGAGCAGCAATGTGACCTGTGACAGGGTGTGTGTTCAATTACAGCCCATATACATGTCGTGTCACTAGAGCAGCAATGTGACCTGTGACAAGGTGTGTGTTCAATTACAGCCCATATACATGTCGTGTCACTAGAGCAGTAATGTCACTTGTGACAGGGTGTGTGTTCAATTACAGCCCATATACATGTCGTGTCACTAGAGCAGCAATGTGACCTGTGACAGGGTGTGTGTTCAATTACAGCCCATATACATGTCGTGTCACTAGAGCAGCAATGTGACCTGTGACAGGGTGTGTGTTCAATTACAGCCCATATACATGTCGTGTCACTAGAGCAGCAATGTGACCTGTGACAGGGTGTGTGTTCAATTACAGCCCATATACATGTCGTGTCACTAGAGCAGCAATGTGACCCTGTGACATGTCGTGTCATAGAGCAGCAATGTGACCTGTGACAGGGTGTGTGTTCAATTACAGCCCATATACATGTCGTGTCACTAGAGCAGCAATGTGACCTGTGACAAGGTGTGTGTTCAATTACAGTCCATATACATGTCGTGTCACTAGAGCAGCAATGTGACCTGTGACAGGGTGTGTGTTCAATTACAGCCCATATACATGTCGTGTCACTAGAGCAGCAATGTGACCTGTGACAGGGTGTGTGTTCAATTACAGCCCATATACATGTCGTGTCACTAGAGCAGCAATGTGACCTGTGACAGGGTGTGTGTTCAATTACAGCCCATATACATGTCGTGTCACTAGAGCAGCAATGTGACCTGTGACAGGGTGTGTGTTCAATTACAGCCCATATACATGTCGTGTCACTAGAGCAGCAATGTGACCTGTGACAGGGTGTGTGTTCAATTACAGCCCATATACATGTCGTGTCACTAGAGCAGCAATGTGACCTGTGACAGGGTGTGTGTTCAATTACAGCCCATATACATGTCGTGTCACTAGAGCAGCAATGTGACCTGTGACAGGGTGTGTGTTCAATTACAGCCCATATACATGTCGTGTCACTAGAGCAGCAATGTGACCAGTGACAGGGTGTGTATTCAATTACAGTCCATATATATTTTGTGTCACTAGAGCAGCAATGTGACCTTTTACAGCCCATATACATGTTGTGCTACAGCCATTCGTGTATGTGTGTGTGCGTGTGCATGCTGTTCACCTTATCAATGGCGGTGGCACTCTCCGGCAAGAACACACTGAGGGAGTAGTCGTAGCTGCATCGCTTCAGGTGGTCGGCCACCAGACTATTGGCCGCCTTGTGGAGCAGGGAGCCTTCCTTAGCATACACCGGCTCCGCATCAAACACCTTCGTAGCTCCGATCCGTCTGATCTCTCCCACCAGCCGGTTCCTCAGCTGCGACTGAAAAATAATAAATTTGATTTATATAGTGCCATATCTCTGTGTATTAAGACCGGTTCAAAGTCGCTTAAAATACAACATTGTTAAAACATGATTGCTACAATACAATAATTATTTTTAATAAAAAGATCTATAATATAATAAGAACATAATGCAAAATTTAAATATATACATTTGTAAATAGATAAGTTATATAACATATATTAATTATCTAAAAATTAAACTATTTGCTGCTTTAAAATCAATCAAGTAATTAAATTAAACAAATACTTAAAATGCAGTATAACAAACCATGTACCCCGGTAGTGATGTTAGATTGAAAATATTTTATGAATAATCTTGAAATGGCTAAAGGCGACATACAAATATGGGTGACTACTGGAGACAGGTTTATGATTGCAATAGCTGTACTAGGATATTGTCACAGTTATTGTAATAGTATTACAGTAGTATCATGGAACACCAAATACAAACGTTATGCCAAACCACAACTGATGCAATGCTGTCATATGACTGTGGAGATTTAAAATTGTTAATCCGGGAATGATCAAGAATTGTGTCAGTGCTGATGTTAGGTCCGTAAATAAGCGAAATAACTAATTGAATGTTGGCATGTTTACAAACATTGTCATTAGTAACCCTGCCGAGTTATTACGCCTACTGTTGTTACTATAAATAGCGTACTATGAACGATATGATCGATAGTTAAATTTGTTATTGATACAGTAGTATTCTAAACACTGACTATCGCAGTGCATCAATACTTCACTGCTTCATAACATCTGTATAAACAAGGACCTGCCAGTCTAGCAGGGATATTAACTTAACTTTTATTAACAACAACTACATATTATTAATAAAAAGGAGATATCAGACATTGTCAATTAGTAGAAAATTTTACTTTTTTGTATATTTAAGACATTTACTATTGACAATGTAAACAATGCTAAGAATGTTGAACACTCTCACTTAATCCTGTTTATATAACCGATACACTGTTGCTAACTTGCCATGTCAATTTAGAAAGTATGGTAATCCATTAATTGAACTAAAAAAGAAAAATCACGTCAAACACGAGTTTCCTACAACAATAATTCAATGACATTTAGCAAACTTCCAAATTATTTGTTAATTAAGCAAGTGATTGATACAAATATCGGTGAATTCATGACAGAGCCTTACTTTCAGTTGGTCGACCAGTCCTTTTTCCTTGAGACTGTGATACAGTCTGGCCTTGAGCTCTGCTGAAGTCAGAGTCTCGATGTCCGTCATCTTGTCTCCGACACCTGTCAATAACACCTCATATATATATTTCATAGTCATTTGTCAAATGCTTTATTTCGAAAAATGGCACTTTTCTAATATCCAGGCCCACCTCAATTTCACTGTTATAACCACATGTTTGCCTAAATTTGATATCTCAATGCATTAGTTCCATCCTTCAACATAATCACCTGTAGGCATATTTGTTTTAAAATATTGTGTCTTGTGCACTTTTGAGATCCAAAGAGTGACCCAGTTTGCGCTAGTCTGCGCCGCTGCGACCGTGCGTTACCGCACCGTGCAAGTGAAATGAGCAATATAGCAGCATGTATTGATGCAAATCTGGTCACTACTTGGGCCTCGAAAGTGTGCAATATTTTAAACATAAATATGCCTGATGATGTTGAATTATGTAAATAACGCAATGAGATATCAAATTTAGTCAAAAGTGTGGTTATAACAGAGAAACCGAGGTGGGCTCAGATACTATCAAGTGCCCCAAAAATGTCATATGACTTTCTTTTTATGAAGTGACTTCTTCTTCTTCCAGTCAACCGACCAATTTCAACATTTTTAAGATCATTGTTGGTGTTTGCAGGGAATGCGCATCGGAATAGGTAGACAAGAGATAGTTAGGAGAAGAAAGGTTGCTGTTGAAGAAATGGATTTGTGGGGGGTTGGACAGATGAAGGGAATAATGAAATATGGATAGGGGGAGGGGGCCAGGGGGAGTACTGGTTTTGCTTACTGAGAACTGAAGTGGGCAGCTACCCTAACCTTGAAGCAGCCAAGGCTGGGAGCTGACACTACTGCCTCTGGAAGTCCATTCCAATCTGGAATGGTCCTGGGAAAGAATAAACATTTCCTGTAATCTATTCTGGAAGATGGTACCTGGAATGTCTTGATGTGGTGATGTCTAGATCTTCTGGTTGGTGCTCTCAGACTCAGGTTTAGGCTGGAGATGTTTATGAGGCCATTTGAGATCTTGAAAAATATTGTGAGGACTGTCTGTTTACATGGCAATTTGCTAGGAAGTTTGTATATATATATATATATCTATATATATATATATATACACACACACGTGTGCACAAGTATGTGTGTGAAGAAAATGTTCTAGTTCTACACCTACCGGTAGGGCCTAAACTCGCTAGCTAATTGCCATGTAAACAAACAGTTACTTTGTAAAATTAAAGTCAACAAAGGCTGACTAGTTGAATGATACCTCAAATGGCCGTTACATTGTAACCACAATAATACAGACTAGTCAGTTAACAGAACGTTGTCGAGCGCTGGAAACTGCTAGAACTAGAACACATATTTTTTTGAAATAAAGCAATTGACAAATGACTCCGTTACCAATGACTCCTTCATTTAAAGGACCTTTTATTAAAAATTGAAACAAATCAGTACCGAACTTATCATTACCTTGTCAGGCTTGTGTTATTAATGTCGTAGACGTGTGGCGTACGCGCCTACCCAACGCCACACCAACAACTAGAGTTCTACAACTGAACAAGTCTCAGCAAGCGACCACTGAGCGGGACTTTCACAGCCCACAAAGCTTGTTTCCTATTGTAGTTGTACCTCCTACAGTTCTAACTCATGAAATAAACAACTCCTTATTTATTGTAATTTGGAACTGTCAGTATCAATCTAACGAACATTCATATAAATACTTAATTATCATCTAGCTTTAGCCATTTAGGCACAAAACACGGATTGTTGACATCCGCCATTTTGAAACTTGCGCCGGTGTCCAGGTGAAATATTTATCTTCGTAATTTAAAAATAATAAAAGGCGGACCAAGAACTAACGGACTAGGCGGACCGTGCAGATCATATTAACAAGGATGCGCACGATCTATGTTCCATCTTTACATGTGTTGTTTTTTGCGTGTTTGTCTGTAAACATTGGGTTTTTAATTATTGTTTTAACAGTTATCAGGTATACATTTAACATCATGAAATTGTATAACTTGTATTTAGAAAGTATTAAGTGATAAATTAACATTTTAGTTGCTATAAAAACACTAAATTATACTTCGAGGTCTTATATGCAGGGTCAGTTGATTTATAAACCTATTAAAATAATTTACTGTAATCACCTGACTAACTGCATGGACGTATTGTACACGTCACACTACTGGGCAGCGTATCAGGCCACGGCCTGACCAATATTTTGCTAAGCAGTTAATAACGTGAACTACAGTAGTCTCGCTTTACCGACTCTCGCCTGGCTGCGTGACTTTGCCAGGAAGATAGTCTGGCTCAGAATCGCCTTTTGAATGCTCACTGCCAGTTAGCAAGTCTATCCCCCAGAATGTTTATATAATTTTTATTATGTACGTTTTCAGTAACAAAATTTAATTTTGAAATAATGCGCGAAATAATATTATACATAATAAAATGAATCTTAAATCAAAGGAACACAAACAACAGTTCGAGTACTCTACGGGATTCGAACTCAACCGTAGCAGTTGCACGACACGCTACCGAATCAGCCGCCAAGATCAGCACGTTTTGGTTGTACTTTGGGGACTACATATATTAGTTAGCAGTCCGACCGTTGCGCGCAACATCGATTGCACTTTGTTTAGTTAAATGTGTTCTAGTTTGGTATTTATGCCATGCTTATTCACACTTAGTCTTGTTTCTGCTCAAGCATAAGCAAAGAACGTCAATACGGAATCGTTGACAGCCATGAGAGCTGCCACCTAGTGAATATGCATGTGATTAAAATACACTAAACTACGAAACAAAGTTTAATGTCGGTTTATTATGTGTGTGTGTGTCATGTTTCAACATAAGTTTTATGTTGAATAGTTGTTAAACTATAGTATTATTTGATAAAATTGTATCTTTATTTAATTTGTTATTTCATAGTTGGCCTGAGAGCCAATCATCGTCTCTACCCGAATCTGGGGTAAAGCCACCCACCGGTAACGTTGGCAGGGGCTTATTAATATTCCAGGCCGTAGTGAGGGGCACTCACTGAGATGAGAGTGGGGACATTGAATGTGGGGACAATGACTGGACGAGGAAGGGAGTTGGCGGATCTGATGGAGAGGAGGAGGATGGGAGTGCTGTGTGTGCAGGAGACTCGGTGGAAGGGGAACAAAGCGAGAGAGTTGGGAGGAAACTGCAAGCTGCTATATAGTGGAACAGATGAGCGAGGGCGAAATGGGGTGGGGATAGTGCTACACAAAGAACTTAAAGATAGCCTAGTGAGTGTGAGCAGAAGGAACGATCGATTGATGAGTGTCAAGCTGGGCTTAGGTGAGACGGTGGTTAACATCATATGCGCGTATGCCCCCCAAGCGGGCTGTGAAGAGGAGGAGAAGGAAACCTTCTGGAGACAGATGGATCAAGAGCTCAGGTCGATACCAGAGAGAGAAAGGGTGATTGTAGGCGGAGACCTAAACGGTCACGTGGGAATGAGTAGAGATGAGATTGAGAGGATACACGGTGGCTGGGGAGTGGGAGTGGGAGAGAGGAACGAGGAAGGCGAAAGGGTAGTAGGCTTTGCGATGGCATTTGATTTGGCGATAGGGAATACTTTCTTCGAGAAGAGAGCGAGCCAGTTGGTGACCTACAGGAGTGGAGGAAGAGAAAGTCAAATAGACTTCCTAATGTGTAGAAGATCCCATCTGAAAGAAGCTAAGAACTGCAAGGTCATAAACGGGGAAAGTGTGGCGGCACAACACAAAGTACTGGTGATGGACTGGGAGATTAAGTGTAGTAAGAAAAGAAGACCAGAGCAGGTGACACCGAAGATCAAGTGGTGGAGATTGAAAGAAGAGGGCCCAAAGACGCAGTTTAGGGAGAAAGTGTTGGAGGAAAGGAGATTGTTGGACAACGTACAGGAATGGTGGGAGGAGAACAGCAAGGTGATATTGAGAGCGGGAAAGGAGGTGCTGGGCATGACAACAGGAAAGAGACCCCCTGGGGACAAGGAGACATGGTGGTGGAATGATGAGGTGAAGGATGCGATAAGAGCTAAGAAAGAGGCTAAGAAGAAGTGGGAAACCTCAGGAAAGCATGAAGACAGAGACAGCTATCGGCAGGCAAACAAAGAAGCAAAGAAAGAAGTAGCAAGATCAAAGACACAGGCAATGGACGAGGTGTACGGGGAGCTGGAAACATCGGAGGGAGAAAGAAAGATATATAGAATAGCAAAGGCTCGCGACAAATCGACCAAAGACTTCACACAGATAAGACAGATAAAGGATGGACAAGGAGTGGTTCTATGGGAACAGGATAAGATCAAGGATCGGTGGAAAGGATATTTCGATAATCTGCTAAACATAGAGAACCCGAGGGCAGTCTTTGACGATGGAGTGCCAAATGAAGGCTTAACACCAGGAATTATCAGGGAGGAAGTAGAGGTGGCACTGAAAAGAATGAAAACTGGGAAGGCGATGGGACCAGACGGAATTCCAGTGGAGGTCTGGAAGAGTTTGGGAGAAGAGGGGGTCGATATGCTGTGGGATCTGATGCAGAAGATATACGTACAAGAGAAAATGCCAGAGGAATGGAGAGACAGTGTCATCGTGCCTATTTTCAAGGAGAAGGGAGACATCCAGGAATGTGGCAATTACAGAGGCATCAAGTTGATGTCGCACACCATGAAGGTTTGGGAAAGGGTAATTGACAGAAGGCTGAGGGAGGAGACAAGCATAGGTGAGGAGCAGTTCGGTTTTATGCCGGGCAGAGGAACAACGGACGCCATATTTGCAGCAAGGCAGTTGATGGAGAAACACCGGGAGATGCAGAAGGAACTGCACATGGTCTTCATTGATTTAGAGAAGGCATACGATAGAGTGCCACGACAGGAGGTTTGGAGGTGTATGCGGGAGCAGGGTGTGCCTGAAAAGTATGTACGCCTTGTAAAAGACACATATGAAGACGCAAGTACGCAAGTCAAGAGCAGTGTAGGACTGACAGGCAAGATCACCGTTAGAGTGGGGCTGCACCAGGGGTCCTCACTGAGTCCTTACCTGTTTGACTTGATTATGGATATGTTGGGCCGGGGCATCAAAGAACAGCCCCCCTGGTGTATGCTGTTTGCAGACGACATCGTGCTGTGCAGTACCAGAAGAGAGGAGGTGGAAAGGAAGCTCGAGGAATGGAGAAGTGCAATGGAAGATCGAGGACTAAAGATTAGTAGAAAGAAGACGGAATACCTGAGGTGCAACGAAAACAATGACCTAGAGATCCGGTTACAGGGCGAGATAGTGAAGAGAGTGAAGACATTCAAATATCTAGGATCGACATTGGCGGATGATGGAGAATTGGATGCGGAAGTCAGTCATAGAGTGCAGAGCGGGTGGAAGAACTGGAAGAGAGTATCTGGAGTGCTGTGTGACAGAAGAATGAACGTGAAGATCAAGGGAAAAGTGTACAGGACAGTGGTAAGGCCAGCACTGATGTACGGGGCGGAGACATGGGCGGCAAAGAAGACACAGGAAAAGAAGTTGGATGTCGCAGAAATGCGAATGCTACGATGGATGTGCGGAGCCACAAAGATTGACAAGATAAGAAACGAAAGAATCAGAGGGACAACGAAAGTGGGGGAAATATCAAAGAAAGTCCAAGAAAGTAGGTTGAGATGGTATGGACACGTAATGAGAAGAGAGGAGGATTATGTAGGAAGGAGAGCGATGGGAATGAAAGTGCAAGGGAAGAGGAGGAGAGGAAGGCCGAAGAGGAGGTGGTTAGACAGTGTGAGGGCAGATCTCAGGGAGAAAGGACTGTCGGGGGAAGAAGTGCACGACCGAGCGATATGGAGGCGAATGACATCATCATACATCGACCCCACGTAAAAAGTGGGACAAAGATGAAGAGAAAGAAGAGTAGTGAGGGGCAAAAAGTGCTGCCACCTCACGGCAATCGAGGCTAAAACTACAGTAGTTATTACCGTAAGTTGAAACTTTGTAACATTTGAGTTTGGTAGAGAAATGCCCATCCACGCATCTCACTACAAAAATTTGACCGCTTCGTCGGTGATGTAGCACGTGCGAAGTTACCTCATGCATATTAACGAGCCTCCACCTAACCGACATGAGTGGCGCTTGATAGGTTATGTTACGACTTCATCCCGTCTTTTGCGGTATTCTACATATCTTTTGGTTGGTATTTTGGTTACTAGATGGCGTGGTGAGACTGAATAACTAATTATCGCTCATATAATTTGGTGTCTGACAAAAGCAACAATAATTCAGTCTGTGCGTTTATTATGCATTAGAAAATGAATAATTAATTTTTTAGCTATTAAATTAATTTTGTTCGAATTAAGCTATTGGTGTACTTTCTAAATATATTTTTGCACACGTCTCATTTGTACAATTTTAGTTTTGGAAAATCATGGAAATTTATTTATTATTAGAACAAACTTTGAATTTGACGAGTTTGAGTAATATTGTAACATAAACCAACCAAGAGCAATTTGTGCAAGTACACAGATATCATATTCAAAGGTGATTTTGTCTATGTCACAGACGCTCATAGACATAGTCATAGACAGTCTTGGTGTCATTGCCAATGCCACCATGTCAACATGGCACAACTAGGCCTACTACTAGTTAGGCCTGGCCCTAAGCCTAGTCCTAGGGCCTAGATAATCTGATATCAAATCAGTTATAATGATAAACAAAGACAAAGTCAATTCTTTCCATAATCTTAACTCTTGAAAATGCACACTTATTTATTTCAAAGGAGCCATCTTTTCTCTAGAGAATTCACCTTTTCTCATTGAATTGATTTAACTTTAAGTAGAAATCTTCTATCGTGCCGCCAACAAGCTGGTCGACATCGACCTTGAACATTATCTATGGCTACTGTTTACATCAAGAACAGGCCACAATATTAAATACAATATTCCGCATACAAGAGTCAAGACTGACATCTTACCAACGATCGTTCTTCCCAGACACCATCAGGTTGGGGAACACCCTACCTACATAACTCGTAGCTCTGGACAGTCTGGAATCCTTCAGACAGGGCTTCTAGAAAATCAGACTTGATAAAAAAAGAAAGCAATGACAAAAATGACAATTGTGCACTGTATATTTTTCACTTGGGATTTTAAAGTTGTGTTTTTATTTTCTGCTTCTCTCTGCTATGAAGTTTATTAGTGTGTTAGTACTCCAACAGGAGGCCTGTACTTGAAGGGAAGAAGAAGAAATGCTATCCCACCAATACAATAATTGATTAATGATTAGTCATGATATGACTATATTAATTATGCGTTGTTTGCTGCAATTAACAGGTAGATATTTGCGGTGACGCTCCTGTCATCATGGACCATGGCTGTGTGTTGCTCTATCTTACCATGGATGCCACGTCTGATGCACAGGAAAAGGTTCGTATTGCGTTGCTATCATTTGATGTCCAGTAAAATTAAGCAACACAACTGTCTCTATGATTACGTCTATAGTCATATATGTACACTTACACTCAGGTAGTCATATATGTACACTTACACTCAGGTAGTCATATATGTACACTTACACTCAGATAGTCATATATGTGCACTTACACTCAGGTAGTCATATATGTACACTTACACTCAGATAGTCATATATGTGCACTTACACTCAGATAGTCATATATGTATACTTAGAATCTCATAGTTATGCAGTGTATATGTACACTTACACTCAGATAATCATATATGTACACTTACATACAGATAGTCATACATGTACACTTACACTCAGATAGTCATATATGTGCACTTACACTCAGATAGTCATATATGTATACTTAGAATCTCTTAGTTATACAGTGTATATGTACACTTACACTCAGATAGTCATATATGTACACTTACACTCAGATAGTCGTACATGTACACTTACACTCAGATAGTCATATATGTACACTTACACTCAGATAGTCATATATGTACACTTACACTCAGATAGACATACATGTACACTTACACTCAGATAGTCATATATGTACACTTACACTCAGATAGTCATACATGTACACTTAAACTCAGATAGTCATATGTACACTTACACTCAGATAGTCATACATGTACACTTACACTCAGAGTCATATATGTACACTTACACTCAGATAGTCATACATGTACACTTACACTCAGATAGTCATATATGTGCACTTACACTTAGATAGTCATATATGTATACTTAGAATCTCATAGTTATACAGTGTATATGTACACTTACACTCAGATAGTCATATATGTACACTTACACTCACATAGTCATACATGTACACTTACACTCAGATAGTCATATATGTACACTTACATTCAGATAGTCATATATGTGCACTTACACTCAGATAGTCATATATGTATACTTAGAATCTCCTAATTATACAGTGTATATGTACACTTACACTCAGATAGTCATACATGTACACTTACACTCAGATAGTCATACATGTACACTTACACTCAGATAGTCATACATGTACACTTACACTCAGATAGTCATACATGTACACTTACACTCAGATAGTCATACATGTACACTTACACTCATATAGTCATACATGTACACTTACACTCAGATAGACATTTATGTACACTTACACTCAGATAGTCATATATGTACACTTACAATCAGATAGTCATATATGTACACTTACACTCAGATAGTCATACATGTACACTTACACTCAGATAGTCATATATGTGCACTTACACTCAGATAGTCATATATGTATACTTAGAATCTCATAGTTATACAGTGTATATGTACACTTACACTCAGATAGTCATATATGTACACTTACACTCACATAGTCATACATGTACACTTACACTCACATAGTCATATATGTACACTTACACTCAGATAGTCATATATGTGCACTTACACTCAGTTAGTCATATATGTATACTTAGAATCTCATAGTTATGCAGTGTATATGTAGACTTACACTCAGATAGTCATATATGTACACTTACACTCAGATAGTCATACATGTACACTTACACTCAGATAGTCATATATGCACACTTACACTCAGAGAGTCATACATGTACACTTACACTCAGATAGTCATATATGTATACTTACACTCAGATAGTCATACATGTACACTTACACTCAGATAATCATATATGTACACTTACATACAGATAGTCATACATGTACACTTACACTCAGATAGGCATATATGTGCACTTACACTCAGATAGTCATATATGTATACTTAGAATCTCTTAGTTATACAGTGTATATGTACACTTACACTCAGATAGTCATACATGTACACTTACACTCAGATAGTCATATATGTACACTTACACTCAGATAGTCATATATGTACACTTACACTCAGATAGTCATACATGTACACTTACACTCAGATAGTCATATATGTACACTTACACTCAGATAGTCATACATGTACACTTATACTCAGATAGTCATATATGTACACTTACACTCAGATAGTCATATATGTACACTTACACTCAGATAGTCATACATGTACACTTAAACTCAGATAGTCATATATGTACACTTACACTCAGATAGTCATACATGTACACATACACTCAGAGAGTCATATATGTGCACTTACACGGAGATAGTCATATATGTATACTTAGAATCTCATAGTTATACAGTGTATATGTACACTTACACTCAGATAGTCATATATGTA
The DNA here is from genome assembly GCA_020002185.1 of Paraescarpia echinospica. NCBI lineage: Eukaryota > Metazoa > Annelida > Polychaeta > Sabellida > Siboglinidae > Paraescarpia > Paraescarpia echinospica. The sequence goes on along the minus strand of JAHLWY010000622.1, from coordinate 24,203 downwards.
CACTTACACTCACATAGTCATACATGTACACTTACACTCAGATAGTCATATATGTGCACTTACACTCAGATAGTCATATATGTATACTTAGAATCTCTTAGTTATACAGTGTATATGTAAACTTACACTCAGATAGTCATATATGTACACTTACACTCAGATAGTCATACATGTACACTTACACTCAGATAGTCATACATGTACACTTACACTCAGATAGTCATACATGTACACTTACACTCAGATAGTCATACATGTACACTTACACTCATATAGTCATACATGTACACTTACACTCAGATAGTCATACATGTACACTTACACTCAGATAGTCATACATGTACACTTACACTCAGATAGTCATATATGTACACTTACACTCAGATAGTCATATATGTGCACTTACACTCAGTTAGTCATATATGTATACTTAGAATCTCATAGTTATGCAGTGTATATGTACACTTACACTCAGATAGTCATATATGTACACTTACACTCAGATAGTCATACATGTACACTTACACTCAGATAGTCATATATGCACACTTACACTCAGAGTCATACATGTACACTTATACTCAGATAGTCATATATGTACACTTACACTCAGATAGTCATACATGTACACTTACACTCAGATAGTCATATATGTACACTTACATACAGATAGTCATACATGTACACTTACACTCAGATAGTCATATATGTGCACTTACACTCAGATAGTCATATATGTATACTTAGAATATCTTAGTTATACAGTGTATATGTACACTTACACTCAGATAGTCATATATGTATACTTAGAATCTCTTAGTTATACAGTGTATATGTACACTTACACTCAGATAGTCATATATGTACACTTACACTCAGATAGTCATATATGTACACTTACACTCAGATAGTCATACATGTACACTTACACTCAGATAGTCATATATGTACACTTACACTCAGATAGTCATACATGTACACTTATACTCAGATAGTCATATATGTACACTTACACTCAGATAGTCATATATGTACACTTACACTCAGATAGTCATACATGTACACTTAAACTCAGATAGTCATATATGTACACTTACACTCAGATAGTCATACATGTACACTTACACTCAGAGAGTCATATATGTGCACTTACACTGGTATAGTCATATATATGTATACTTAGAATCTCATAGTTATACAGTGTATATGTACACTTACACTCAGATAGTCATATATGTACACTTACACTCAGATAGTCATACATGTACACTTACACTCAGATAGTCATACATGTACACTTACACTCAGATAGTCATATATGTACACTTACACTCAGATAGTCATATATGTACACTTACACTCAGATAGTCATACATGTACACTTACACTCAGATAGTCATACATGTACACTTACACTCAGATATTCATACATGTACACTTACACTCAGATAGTCATACATGTACACTTACACTCAGATAGTCATATATGTACACTTACACTCAGATAGTCATATATGTACACTTACACTCAGATAGTCATACATGTACACTTACACTCAGATAGTCATACGTGTACACTTACACTCAGATAGTCATACATGTACACTTAGAATCAGATAGTCTTTCATTATTGTTTTCATCATTTTACAGGATCATAGGCCATCACCAAAAGTTTGTCGCACGGTGTTAGCTTTGCCATGAATGCTACACTGGCATACTGACGTGTTTGTATAGTGTATTGTACATAACATGTATTACAAAGTAATACAAACGTAATGACAAGGACTACAGTGTATTGATTATATACTTATTATATTAACTTTTCAAACAAATATTTTTGTGTTAATAATATGTTACTTATGTCCCTCGCATCATGAGGATGACTCCAGTGACCAAGACTTTGGGTGATCCTCTCAAGTGTAGCCGGTCTTTACCTCTGTATCCCTCTGCCAGATTTTTTGTGCCTTTCTCTCCATCTTTTTTCTAGAGGTTCAGAATCAGACACTGTCTTGTGATGTTCGTTGCTGACATCCTCAAAGTGTGTCCAGTCCAGCCCCTCTGTCTCCTCATGATCCTTTTGGCAATGGCTTCTTGACTGCCTGGTAGTCTTTCCCCACAGCTCCTCGTTTCTTAAATGTTAGTATGTACCCGTTACTACCCGGTAATAATTGTAAGGAAAATCCAAAAATTTGTAACTTGTATTGTACTCTTTTTGATTTTGGTTGGGATTAACTTCTAAAAGAATGTTTTTATTTCCTATTGACTTCAGGATGAACTGTTGTACAAGTTCCCACCAGATGAGGAAAGCACATTGGAAGATATGAGGGGCCTGTTTATCACCATCAGTCACCTGCTGCTAGAAGTGACCAGCAACACAGCGACAGAGTGAGTGACTCAGCTACTTAATGACTAAATGAGTAACGCAACACTGAGTGAATAACACTGCTACCAACTGAGTAACACATCAACATATAGATTAACACAGCTACTGAGTGAGTAAGACTAACGCATTGCTCGTTGTTGTGTTCAGGCTTTAGTACATAACCAGTTAATTCAGTTGGATTACATATTGTTTGCGTGGCACATTTGCTACGGTACAATAGCAAGACAGCAGTCTGCCAGGTGTGGACTGTGAGTGTGTCGAGTGTTGTTGAATGTTGTGCATGTAGAATGACAACTTGTCACTGACAACAATGTGTGCAAAGTTAATGTTGTTGTTGTGTTGAAAGTATGAAATGCCATGTTGTGGCATCCAGTTTAGTCGAGTGTTGTATTTGTGTAGCAGGCCATTAGACAGAAATAATTAGTTGCCAGTCTTGAATTAATGAAAAGTGTGTGTTTTACCGTGCGAATGGCTCGCATGGCAGCCATTCACATCAATCATAGCCATTATTGGCCAGTTTAGTTTTCTTCAGTGACAAACCAGTGTCAATTGAACCATTTATTTAATTAATACTGATCAATTCGATTTATTTCACTACCGATTGTGCCAATGATAATAATTAATGTTGGCCCCCTAGACTTGGAACTATTAGTTAATTTAGTGGCCAGCTGGCACCCTCTAAAATCCACCCGTCTTATCAGTTGTAATTACCCGTCTTGGCCAATCAACTGCCAGCCTTGAATACTAAACCCCTGTGTGTAGTGGTCCTGGTATAGCTGTGTCACATGTGGAGTGTGTGTGTTCACTGCGAGCGTGGATGACAGAGTTGTTCCCTTACAGGTCCTCCCTGCTGCTGGGAAGAGAGTGGGTGCAGGTCGGATACACCAGGGAGAACAGGGAAGTACTTGTCATCGCCGTCCCCACCAACAAGTAAGTTCACAAATATCTTCCCCCGTTATCTTCCCTTTGAACCCGTGTGGGGTGGGGTGATCAGTTCCACCCTCTCCATCATTCTCCTCCATCTCTCCCAGTCTTCTGTGATGTTCTTCTACTCTTAGAACCTGCCTCGAGATCTCTCGTCACACTGTATTTCCATCTTAACTTTGGTCTTCCTCTTCTCTTTAGACAGAGTTGTCTTGAATGTGAGAACCGTGTGAATGCGTCTGACATTAAATTATAAAAGGGCCCTGCGGTTAACCCAATCAGCATCCGCAATATTGCCAACAGGGCACGAATCTGAATGTTTTATTTCATGGTCAATATGTTCAGATTGTGAACACTGCATCAGGTTCGCTACATGCACTTTGACCTGCAACATATGTACTCCAGTGAAACCTCACCATTAAGGCCACCTGGGGACTGGACAAGACAAAATTAATCTGAATACTGAGGTGACCGTAAAGCGTGGAGCGCAGTAGTGCAGTGGTAAGAGCTTCGCACTCTCGACTGAGAGAACCTGGGTTAAAATCCTGTGCGGCAGTGTCGAACATTGGGCAAGTTTGTTTACTCGACATTGCTTCAGTTCACTCAGCTGTATGAATGATTACCTGGCTATAGACAATGGTGGATATTTGTGTACGAATCGTCTTCGCGCATTAATTGCAGCTGAATGATTCCCAGATAAGTCGAGATGGTGTTCAATTAAACAGGTCTGCCAAGGTGTAAAGTGCTTTGGGCAGTCCTGGGGACTGGATACTGCGCTATGTAAGAACTTACCTTTTACCTTTAAAGCAAAGTTATTGAGTGGAACAGATACAGCCTTGGTGTACATACGTACATACATAAGCAAGCATGCGGGCATGCACGCATATAGAATGGTTTCTTGCAGGTTGTTGCTGAGTCGTTTACCCCACATGATGCGAGACATTGTCAGACTTCTCAAGTTGCTCTACGGTTCACTTCATGGGTGAGTTTATATAAGGATTCTCATTCTCAATATCAATATTACACTGTGTCAGAGCACAGCACTTAAATGTCCATAGAAACATTTTACTCTAAGTTATTCATATTTTTATTTATCTTAATCCATTTTTTAGATGAAAGACAACATTTTAAAGTACTTATTTTAACATGAGAATTAATTTTGTAACATTTATATCAACTTACTTAATCAAGTGATGTTTACATAGCATTATCTTAATTTATTTGTTCTCATATTACAATTTTTCTACTATTTATGTATCAGTGTTATGTAAAGTGTTATGTAAAGTGCTATGTAAAGTGCTATGTAAAGTGCTATGTAAAGTGCTATGAACATTATGGATATGGCGCTATATAAAATAAACATTATTATTGTGACCCATTAAGATGACACACTATCGTTATGTCTGTTATAGTGCCTTCATATACCCGGGCAATCGCTCTGGTCTCGACCATATCTTCTCACAGTTGTTTGAGCACATTGGCATGTGTGGTCTGCCAGAAGGCTTGGAGGACCCGGGGACCTTTGTAGGGGACCCTCTGGTATCTGTGGAGGACCTTCTTGGGCACAGTCTCTCTGCAGTGAGAATGATATTTCTGCCCGAACAAACAAAGGTTTGTGTATAAAATATATCTTTCCTGGTCATGTCAGATTGTTAGCGACTGCCTATAGCAAACACTTAATGATACTTCACAGCCGTTAATCACAAATCCTGAGATAAATAATATTAATTATAATAATTATTATAAGTTCTTTTAAAATCAAATTAAATCCCAGTAAGTAGTGATAGAGGAATTGCTTTGTTTAAGGGATATATATATATATATATATATATATATATTTTCAACCTACATTGTTGATGTTATTTTATATATTGAGATGGACTACATAATCCAGGTCACACTCTCCTATTATTCTCTCTGTCAACACGCTTGCTATGCCATCGGATGAACAGAGAAAAACCAAATCACACAGTTCACTTCCTGATTAGGGCTAAGGATGACAGCTGAATCGTTGAATTAAGTTAAACTTTATTGTTGTGATGAGAAAAAATTCAGTTTAAAATCATGTCATGTTTGCTGCAGGTGACAGTCAACAACTGCCTGAGTCAGCTGGAAGCTGCTGACTTTGCTGACATGGTATGTCAACTGTCAACTTTGTCACCCAATGTAACAACAACTGTACGGGTTGAGAGGGTTGAGGTGATTGAGTTGGTAATGGTAACGTACATGGCTTGCTCTGCTCTGGGTTGGTGTATGGGTGGTCTAGCTGTTGTTGGTGTACAAGTCATCTGTGGCTATCACGATGATCCCTGGGCGTTTGCACGACGTTGGTAGACGTGGAAATGCAGTACTGTCGTCGTGGATCGTTTAGCGGCGTTCATGATGTCGATCGGCCTTTACATGGGGTTAGTTGTGAAAGGGTAGGGTGTTTGTGGTGAGGTTGCGCAGTGCTGCTGACTGGTGACTACCACAAGAGCATGTTGTCTGTTTGGTGTTTACCAAGATCATACCTGTTGCTTTTGTTATTGGTGGCTGACCATGGCAGAAAAATCCACGCCATCTACTGTGGGCATGTTTGTTCATGATGACCTCCTCTTGCTACAGTCAACGTGTAATTATTAATTATACATAGTTAAAAAAAAACTTCAAACAGTGACTGGAATACTAGACTATTTCAGTAATTATTTAACAATATTTTGAGACATTCTGCCATTTGCACCAAGAACCACAAATAAATTTGGACTGGCAAACTCCTATGAAATCAATACTAAATCCCACTATCAATTCATTCATTATTTGCACTTTATAAATTTATTTAAAACACTGTGACCGAGACATTAATAACCTTTGTTACTAGTTGTCAACTGTTTTCAGTAGTCTCTAATTATCTCTGATTGTTGTTGTTGGTTGTCTAGTTATCTCTGATTGTTGTTGTTGGTTGTCTAGTTATCTCTGAATGTTGTTATTGGTTGTCTAGTCATCTCTGATTGTTGTTGATGGTTGTCTAGTTATCACTGATTGTTGTTGTTGGTTGTCTAATTATCTCTGATTGTTGTTGGTTGTCTAGTTATCTCTGATTGTTGTTGGTTGTCTAGTCATCTCTGATTGTTGTTGTTGGTTGTCTAATTATCTCTGATTATTGTTGTTGGTTGTCTAGTTATCTCTGATTGTTGATGTTGGTTGTCTAGTCATCTCTGATTGTTGTTGATGGTTGTCTAGTCATCTGTGATTGTTGTTGATGGTTGTCTAGTCATCTCTGATTGTTGTTGATGGTTGTCTAGTTATCACTGATTGTTGTTGTTGGTTGTAAAATTATCTCTGATTATTGTTGTTGGTTGTCTAATTATCTCTGATTATTGTTGTTGGTTGTCTTGTTATCTCTGATTGTTGTTGTTGGTTGTCTAGTTATCTCTGATTGTTGTTGTTGGTTGTCTAGTCATCTCTGATTGTTGTTGATGGTTGTCTAGTCATCTCTGATTGTTGTTGATGGTTGTCTAGTTATCACTGATTGTTGTTGTTGGTTGTATAATTATCTCTGATTATTGTTATTGGTTGTCTAGTTATCTCTGATTGTTGTTGATGGTTGTCTAGTTATCACTGATTGTTGTTGTTGGTTGTCTAATTATTTCTGATTATTGTTGTTGGTTGTCTAGTTATCTCTGATTGTTGTTGTTGGTTGTCTAGTCATCTCTGATTGTTGTTGATGGTTGTCTAGTTATCACTGATTGTTGTTGTTGGTTGTATAATTATCTCTGATTATTGTTATTGGTTGTCTAGTTATCTCTGATTGTTGTTGTTGGTTGTCTAGTTATCTCTGAATGTTGTTGTTGGTTGTCTAGTCATCTCTGATTGTTGTTGATGGTTGTCTAGTTATCACTGATTGCTGTTTTTGGTTGTCTAATTATCTCTGATTATTGTTGTTGGTTGTCTAGTCATCTCTGATTGTTGTTGATGGTTGTCTAATTATCTCTGATTGTTGTTGTTGGTTGTCTAATTATCTCTGATTGTTGTTGTTGGTTGTCTAGTTATCACTGATTGTTGTTGTTGGTTGTCTAATTATCTCTGATTAGTGTTGTTGGTTGTCTAATTATCTCTGATTATTGTTGTTGGTTGTCTAGTCATCTCTGATTATTGTTGTTGGTTGTCTAATTATCTCTGATTGTTGTTGTTGGTTGTCTAGTCATCTCTGATTGTTGTTGATGGTTGTCTAGTCATCTCTGATTGTTGTTGTTGGTTGTCTAATTATCTCTGATTGTTGTTGTTGGTTGTCTAGTCATCTCTGATTGTTGTTGATGGTGGTCTTGAAATAGAGAATTGAAAGATCTTTAGTGATCAATAGACAAGTCATCATTGTCCTGACCGTGCCGTATATTCCTGTGTGCAGTCAGAGGACTACTACGACATGAGACGACTTTACAACATCCTAGGAACATGTCTCTTCTATCAGGTGTGTGAACAGGCCATTTCTAGGTAGACACACGTCTTTATTACTGCACTCTCTTAGGAATCGTTCACAATTGTTGACAGTCTCCTGTTCGTACAGAGCGTATGGAGGGGGGGAGTCAAGGTCTATACTAATCACCAGGGTATAAGAGATGTCTGTTACATGTGAACTGTACAACCGTAGTGATTGTAAACAACTGTTACAAGCATATGGTCTCGACAGTTATCAATTAATTAATTACCCCTGGTAATTCAGGTTGAAAGGAGGGTATGAGAATTAGTACATTCTTTGTGAAACTATAAAAAGGTAAACATTGACTATTGTGAACAATCTCTTAAATGACCATAGGCAATTTTTTTAGTATTTTTGTTCATTATTAATATATTTTAAAACAAATTGAAATTGTAAAAAGTTGTAAGGAAATATGCAGGATAACAAAATGTCACTAAATATTGTTAAAAATAAAACAGATTGCCTGTGTCCCTGTCACAGTGTCGGTAAATAGTTAGAAAAATTGTAAATGTTGCTTGTGTCCCTGTCAATAAATACTGTGAAAAATCATAAATTTTGCCTGTGTCCCTGTCTGTAAATGTTGTGAAAAGTCATAAATTTTGCCTGTGTCCCTGTCTGTATATATTGTGAAAAATCTTAAATTTTGCCTGTGTCCCTGCCTGTAAATGTTGTGAAAAATCTTAAATTTTGCCTGTGTCCCTGTCTGTAAATGTTGTGAAAAATCTTAAATTTTTTCTATGTCCCTGTCTGTAAATATTGTGAAAAATAAAAATGTTTGCCTGTCCCGTTCCTGAGCTGACATGATTGTTGATTGCGATGATGCTGTGACAGGGACACCTGGTGGCGAGTCACCTGGAGACGGAAGACCTCGTTGACATGACGCTCTACTCGCGTCACACCGGCGCATGTTACACTGACAACCTCGTAGTCTGGACCGAGGTCTTTCCCACGAGTCGGTGTCACCAACAGATGGAGCCACTAGTGCCTGGATACATTCCACCAACCAACGCACGTTGGTTTCTCGTTCTTGTTTCATTGGTAGGTCACGTGAGGTAGTTGTTGGAGGTGTAGATCATTGCATACAGGATGTGTCACATATGTATGTATGCATACTTGTATACACATTCATATGTACAAAACATACACATACACATGGTTGCATACACGTATGCGTGCACAAGCTGTTTGCATAGAGGCAAGCCAGTGTTACTACACACGTGCGTGCACACACATGCACATACTAGCAGATGTTAAGGCTAGTAGATGTCAGGTGCTGTTTGCCCTCCACTTATGCATGCATGTGTGTGCACAGCTGCATGCCCACCATTGTATAGGTCGCCCCATGTGTGTGCACAGCTGCATGCCCACCATTGTATAGGTCGCCCCATGTGTGTGCACAGCTGCATGCCCACCATTGTATAGGTTGCCCCATGTGTGTGCACAGCTGCATGCCCACCATTGTATAGGTCGCCCCATGTGTGTGCACAGCTGCATGCCCACCATTGTATAGGTCGCCCCATGTGTGTGCACAGCTGCATGCCCACCATTGTATAGGTCGCCCCATGTGTGTGCATAGCTGCATGCCCACCATTGTATAGGTCGCCCCATGTGTGTGCACAGCTGCATGCCCACCATTGTATAGGTCGCCCCATGTGTGTGCACAGCTGCATGCCCACCATTGTATAGGTCGCCCCATGTGCTGTCATCTTTCTCTCCTTCAGGGTCTAAACTGCAGATTCATCACTCGTCAGTTTGGTTTATCTTTAGGGATCATCTCGGAACATCATTGTCCGATATCAGACAAAATTACTTCCGTTTGGGGGAGGGGCGTGTGAGGCATTTTCGCCTGGCATTGGACATTAGTTTTTACGCTTCTGACCAATACCATATATTGGTATTATCATATCAATGTTTACAACCTTTTGTCTGAGGGGAGGTGGTGGGGGCTGAGGCCAGATGAAAGTAATTTTTTTTGATATCAGACATCAACATTCTGAAATGATCCCTTATGGCTTTACATGTATTTAAATGACAAATGCTGGTACACTGTTGGTGGTAAATCAACATGAGAAAGATCCGTCATTTTTAACAGCACAGAGGTGAATATTTTCAAAAACATTTGTTACTGCACATATTTATTTTATCAACAAAACTATATTTGTGACGGAAGTCTTGCTTTTTATTTCATGTGAAAAAGCAAAACCACTGCAGCATGAACACTGTTGTGACTTTTGACGTGTAACTTTTAATTGTTTTTATTGTTGCATGCTGCGAATGAGACATGTAATTTTTTATTGGTACAAGAGATGCATGCTGGAAATGAACACGTGTGATGTGTACTTTTGAATTGGTAGAAGATATGCATGCTGGGAATGAACATTGTTGTATTATGTAATTTTGATTTGGTAGAAATGTTGCATGCTGGGAATGGTGTTGGAGTCGAGCGAGTGCATGACCTACAGTGACGGAGGAGCCGACTGTTTCTACATCGACCACGCCAAGGCCACCTTGCTGCAACTTGAGTCTCTCGGACTGTCTCAGGCCTGTCACAGCAGGTCAGTGTGACTGACGGTGTTATTATGTATTTACTTAACTATTTTAATGACCATGTATAGTTAAGCTATCTATTCATAGCTATGGATGAGTTGGTCCTGGAAGTGTTGCACTTTACAAGTTTTGTTATAATAATGATATTTGCCGTGTGTTCCCAGCATGCACCGCTGCCTTCCTGCAGGAGCAACGGGTCTGTCGCGAGAGCGGTCTGCCACTGAGTCCGGTCCTCGTGTCACATCCACACCTCTCCCGGCCAAGTGTCTCAAGTCTGCCAGGGACGTCCCCAACAGTCCCAGACAACAAGGTAGGCCGGGATTCGTGGGCCACAGATATAACCTGTAGGCTGTGATTCGTGGGCCACAGATAGCAAGGTAGGCCGTGATTCCTGAGCCACAAATATAACCTGTAGGCTGTGATTTGTTGGCCACAGATAACAAGGTAGGCCATGATTCATGGGCCACAGATAACAAGGTAGGCCATGATTCATGGGCCACAGATAACGAGGTAGGCCATGATTCATGGGCGACAGATAACAAGGTAGGCCATGATTCATGGGCCACAGATAACCTGTAGGCCATGATTCATGGGCCACAGGTAATAAGGTAGGCTGTGATTCATGGGCCACAGATAACCTGTAGGCCGTGATTCATGGGCCATAGATAACCTGTAGACCGTGATTCCTAGGTCACAGATAACCTGTAGGCCATGATTCCTGGGCCATAGATAACCTGTAGACCGTGATTCCTAGGCCACAGATAACATGTAGGCTGTGATTCATGGGCCACAGATAACATGTAGGCCGTGATTCATGGGCCACAGATAACCTGTAGGTTGTGATTCCTGGGCCACAGATAACCTGTAGGTCGTGATTCCTGGGCCACAGATAACCTGTAGGTCGTGATTCCTGGGCCACAGATAACCTGTAGGTCGTGATTCCTGGGCCACAGATAACCTGTAGGCTGTGATTTGTTGGCCACAGATAACAAGGTAGGCCGTGATTCGTGGGCCACAGATAACAAGGTAGGCCGTGATTCATGGGCCACAGATAACCTGTAGGCTGTGATTCATGGGCCACAGATAACATTTAGGCCATGATTCCTAGGCCACAGATAACCTGTAGGTTGTGATTCCTAGGCCACAGATAACCTGTAGGTCGTGATTCATGGGCCACAGATAACCTGTAGGCTGTGATTCATGGGCCACAGATAACATGTAGGCCGTGATTCCTAGGCCACAGATAACCTGTAGGTCGTGATTCCTGGGCCACAGGTAACCTGTAGGCTGTGATTCCTGGGCCACAGATAACATGTAGGCCGTGATTCCTGGGCCACAGGTAACCTGTAGGCCGTGATTCCTGGGCTACAGATAACCTGTAGGCTGTGATTACTGGGCCACAGATAACCTGTAGGCTGTGATTCGTGGGCCACAGATAACATGTAGGCCATGATTCCTGGGCCACAGATAACCTGTAGGTCATGATTCCTGGGCCACAGATAACCTGTAGGTCGTGATTCCTGGGCCACGGATAACCTGTAGGCTGTGATTTGTTGGCCACATATAACAAGGTAGGCCGTGATTCATGGGCCACAGATAACATGTAGGCCGTGATTCCTAGGCCACAGATAACCTGTAGGTCATGATTCCTAGGCCACAGATAACCTGTAGGCTGTGATTCATGGGCCACAGATAACATGTAGGCCGTGATTCATGGGCCACAGATAACCTGTAGGCTGTGATTCCTAGGCCACAGATAACCTGTAGGTTGTGATTCCTGGGCCACAGATAACCTGTAGGTTGTGATTCATGGGCCACAGATAACCTGTAGGTCATGATTCCTAGGCCACAGATAAACTGTAGGTCATGATTCCTAGGCCACAGATAACCTGTAGGCTGTGATTCATGGGCCACAGATAACATGTAGGCCGTGATTCATGGGCCACAGATAACCTGTAGGCTGTGATTCCTAGGCCACAGATAACCTGTAGGCCGTGATTCCTAGGCCACAGATAACCTGTAGGTTGTGATTCATGGGCCACAGATAACCTGTAGGTCATGATTCCTGGGCCACAGATAACCTGCCTTGTTTGCATCTGTTCTCGTCCATACCATAATTTGTTATTATTATTATTTTTTAACTTACATTTTAATCTATGACCTGTCAAAGCAAGGGAGGTATTAAATTACAAAATTGGGAAATTTAGTTTCATGTCTTTTTGGATTACACAGATCGTGAGCTTTAAAGCGACACCTCATTTGTTGAAATATCATCAGTAGTTTTTTATTTATTGCTAAAATTGAGGCAAAGTTTAAAAAGCAACATTTTGAGAAACGAGTTCATTTTGATTCGTAGTGTCTGTTGTTTTTATGCTGTGTGTTTGGACTTCCTAAATGTATGTATTTTATTACTTTTGGATTGTTTCTCAAGGAACATAAACCTTTACTTCTGTTCTTGTCCATACCACAATATTATTTTTTAACTTACAATTTTAACCTATTTTTGCATGTACTGTGAAACCTGCAGACACCCGTCCATAATAAAAACATGTCAACAATGGACACTTCTGAAAGTCCCGAATGACTAGTTTGCATAGTCCACCACCTGTCTGTAGAGATAACCTGGTCATAAAGGATACATTGCACTGTCCCAGTGATGTCCACTATGGACAGTGTATATGAATTTTTATGTGCAATTATGTTTCATCCCATTTGTATAATCAATTATTTATTTTTTAACTTATATTAATATTGCATATTTTATTAAAACGATTTGTATATTTAATGGGGATTTTACCAACCTTTTTATATACTAAATTATTATTATTTAATACACACACACACACACACACACACACACACACACACACACACACACACACACACACACACACACACACACACACACACACACACACACACACACACAGATTTGCACACACACACATACACACACAAGTTTGCACACACAGACACACACACACACAGAGAGAGAGAGACACACACACACAAGTTTGCACACACATATACACACACACACACACACACAGAGACACCCACACACACGTACGTACACACACACACACACACACACACAGAGACACACGTACACACACACACACACAGAGACACATACACACACGTACACACACACACACACACACACACACACAGACACACACACACACACACACACGTACACACACACACACCGTTCTGACATAGTTCTCAATGTTGTATTGAAATTTTTGTCACTCTGTTACCATTTTCATAATCAGGAATGCATAACTTCTTATATTTAACACAGACATAATTCACAGTCCCATCACTACTGTTACTTTGTGTTCTCTAATCCTTCTGTCTTTCTTACGGCAGATCTATAATTAGGTCTTTGGTCTTCCACAGAGTCTGTCTCTTCACCTGTCCTCCTTCCTGTCAGTGTCAGTGTGTGTCGGTGTCTTGTAGGAGCAGGTGACGATGACATAGACAGTGTTGCCACCAATGGCAGTGACATGTCGAGTCACCGATGTTACATGTCACACGTCAACAGTCTAGATGAAGCCAGTGACTTTGCTGACAATTCACACCTATTTAAGGTATATGACAGTGATCCTTAAACTATGCGTAGAAATCAGCATCAATTTTCTCCTGACTTTTATTAAACTCGGCAGTATTGTGTTAGACATATCTTCGGTTTCATATTTTGTAATTATAACTCTTCATCAAGAGTAAATAAAGAGTTGATGGTATAGTCATTGGGTCATTATACATCCATCACCATGATCCATACGATGAATCTCATTAGGTCTCACCGCTAGATATTACGCTGTTTCTTTTTGAATGAGTCACTTCAGAGCAATAAATGCCAATAATAACAATAAGCGTCAATAGCAGCTGTTTATAAACTGAGTGGTTTATTTATAATTTAAACATATTGAAGGCACAACAGTCAAACTGTGAACTCTGTTTCGGGCTTATTAAATGTAATTTGGTGGGTCGTATATTCAACATATTTATTCTGATATTAAGAACAAATATATAAATAAATGTTAATAATTGTGACCCACCAGTAACTCTCATGTTGCCCCCCCCCCAGGGCTGTCAGGGCAGGAGGAACCTACTGCCGCTGGATGAGGCCGTCAGACTGGAGACAACCCTCAATGACAGCCGCTGTCTCATGGGCCCAGACCTCAGGTACTGGTCTTCTCTGATTTTTGTTGTTCCCATAGTTAAGACGAATGCTGGGACTTGAGTCTTCTCGGTTGCCACACCAACTGTGGGGAACTCCCATCCTATCAGTGTTAAGTAAACAGGAAATATAGTTTCATCTCATCATTTAAGAACCTTGTTTAAATACTGCATAACCTCCTTAATGTTTTAGCAATTACATCAGTCTGTTGACGACTTATGCCTGGTGAATGGATTATGAGAACGCTTAATCCTTTGGTTTGATTCTCTGATGATATTGGTGCAAAAGACATAATTTTGTTATTATTATTAATTCATACTTGTTGTTCGTGTTATATGACTAGAGTATGTTCGAGGTGTGTGCACCTGCGTCCTACATACAAACGTAGTTAACGTACAAGGTAGGTAGAGATACAAACCACTAGTCTGTGAATTATTGACAGTTTTTTCAACTCCCTGTGGGGGGTCTTCTACATCCCCTGGCATAGCCACCCAGTAGAAGGGACAAACAGCTTTTAGTGTCTCTTCCAAAAGACATTGCTTGATGTAAAATGTATGTTGATGATGACAGGCTTTTCTTTGTGAATAGAAACTTGTTGATGACAAACAAAATTACAGAAAGTGTGTGGCCATTTTACTGCAGCATAATCCGAGATGGCTCCAGTAATGGATGCTATTGCTGTTAGTTGTATATTGCTGTTATATGTACATTGCTATTATATGTACATTGCTGTTGTGTGTACATTGCTGGTATATGTACATTGCTGTCATGTGTACATTGTTGTCACGTGTACATTGCTGTCATGTGTACATTGTTGTCATGTGTACATTGCTGTCATGTGTACATTGCTGTCATGTGTACATTGCTGTCATGTGTACATTGCTGTTAGTTGTGAATTTACTGTTTAGCAATTACAATTGTACATCGTCTGATGTTGTCGATTTATTGACAGGCTGGCGGCGCACTCAGATGGCAGTCTGCTGTTCTACACCCAGCTGCAGAACGAGCAGGGTATCTTCGTATGCCCCAGTCACCCCACCCCCCACAGCACCCTCCACAGCTCCCCGGGCCTGGGGCAGCAGTTCCACCAGGCCTGTCTCTCCATACACGAGCTCTTCCAACAGGCTCACAGGATTAGGGTGAGTCACTGTTCAGGGTGGGTCTGCCACTGCTCAGGGTGAGTTACTGCTCAGGGTGGGTTTGTCACTGCTCAATATGAATCACTGCTCTGGGTGGGGGTGTCACTGCTCAGGGTGAATGTGTCACTGCTCATTGTGAGTGTCACTCCGTAGGGTGAATGTGTCATTGCTCAGGGTGAGTGTGTCACTGCTCAGGGTGTGTCACTGCTCAGGCTGTGAATGTGCCATCACTTAGGGTGAATATGTTATGGCTCAAGTTGAATGTGTCAACACTCAGGGTGAATATGTCATCGCTCAGGGTGAATGTGTCATTGATCAGAATGAATGTGTCATCACTCAAGGTAAATGTGTCACTGCTAAGGGAGAGTTTTTAAAAAGACAAAACTTGTTGGTTTCCAGGACTTCAAAGAGACTGGTCACAGGAGCAAGTTTGGAGTGGACGACGTCTTCGCAGATGCAGTGGAGTATGGCGTCATGCTGGAAGGTCGAGAGGAGGAATGTGTGGACATGAAGAGGTCGACAAAACAAGACTACTGGGTGGTCGGGTAAGCAGAGTCAACCCGAATAATAATAGAAAACTATATCCACAAAGCGTTTGCAGTGGTGTACATATAAATATATAGGGCAAATAAAACCAATTTTAATACAAAAATAAGTAATTTAAGTTAACATATCTGTATATAAAGATAAGTACCAGTAGATAAAAACATAAAGTAGATATATAAATCTTGAAAGATAAACAAATTGTTTCACTTTGCACATCGACCTCCAATTTGGTTGAAGTTAACTTATATGGCCCAAATCTGTAATGTGACGAAGGCTCAATTTGATCTGAACATTAAAACTCTAAGACGGTTGATTGTCTTTAAGCTGTCTTGCTTTTGTATATCATTTTAAATTACAACGAAATGGTAGTTAACAGAACAAGTCTTGTGTTTTGTTGTACGGTCACCAAGTGAATGTCTTGTTGCAGGCGATTCCTTCACGACCCTGAGCTG
Organism: Paraescarpia echinospica; assembly: GCA_020002185.1. Lineage (NCBI taxonomy): Eukaryota > Metazoa > Annelida > Polychaeta > Sabellida > Siboglinidae > Paraescarpia > Paraescarpia echinospica. Next base: position 7,567 of record JAHLWY010000622.1, on the reverse strand, counting down.
AGAGAACTGTACATTTGCTTCCATGAATCGACACAACCAAATGTCATTGAACTGGCTTTCACATTAGCCTTTGGTGTGACATTGTAATACCATACAAGCAGTGCGAACAGAACTGGTGAAAATAATGTTGACATGAGAGTTTTGTGTATTATATCATTCATTGACAAATTCTGTGATGCAAACACGGGTAGATTTCAGTTAGTCATCTTTGCTTGCAATGTATAGACAGATGAGCATAGTGTATAGATTGTAAATAGTAATAAATTATAAACATATATTATTATTTCAATGTGTGGTCTTCCTTTGCATAACAATAACTGTGATATCAGTGGTTAATTCATTTACGCTTACGGGTAATCTCGGTTTTGTTATCTTTTAGTTTATGTATGCATCTGCCTGTGTGAATCCAACAACAGAATGCTGGAATATCTTAAAGAATGAAATAGAGTGCATCGTAGATAAATTTGTTCCCTTAAAAAAACAAGGGAAACAGACCAGAAAGAAATGCTTATCGAAAGAAGCCATTAGAAAAATTAAGTATAAACAAATGATGTGTAAGTCATATAGACGTACTGGAAATGACGAAGACTACAACATTTATAAAGAAGCACTAAACCAAGCTACAGCTGAAATTATAAATTCAAAGAGAAGCTATGAACATAAATTAGCTTGTAATATAAAACATGACAGCAAGAGTTTTTATGCGTATGTTCGAAGCAAACAGAAAGTTCAGGATAAGGTCGGTCCTCTAGAAGATAGTGCTGGAAATATAATATCAGAAGGATTCTTAATGGCAGAAGACCTAAATGAGTATTTTAGTTCAGTGTTTACCAGAGAAGACACTAGTTCACTGCCAGTACCAGAGGCTAAGTTCAAGGGGGCAGAATCAGACTATTTAAGACAGTTAATTGTAACCCCAGAAATGGTAGCTAAGAAAATTAGGGCTATGAAGGAAAATAAATCACCTGGAGTGGATGGTATTCCACCCAAACTACTATTGGAAATTGTAGAACAAATTAGCATACCGCTTGCAACAGTTTTCAACTTGTCATTAGAAGAGGGAGTGGTTCCTTTAGAATGGAAAGAAGCAAACATTATACCGTTATTTAAAAAGGTTTAAGAAACAAGTCAAATAATTATAGACCAGTTAGTTTAACATCGGTGATTTGTAAATTATTAGAAAGACTAATTAAAGATCACATGGTGGATTTTCTTGTTAAACATAACTTGATAAACCCATCTCAACATAGGTTTCTAAAAGCGAGGTCATGCTTAACAAATATGTTATGTTTTTTGGAAGATATCACTAAGTGGGTAGATGATGGATCACCAGTAGATATCATCTACTTAGATTTTCAAAAAGTTTTCGACAAAGTGCCACATCAAAGATTACTGCTTAAACTAAAGGCCCATGGCATAGGAAATGGTATAATTAACTGGATAGATTGACAGAAGACAACGGGTAGTTGTTGATGGGGAGGCTTCAAACTGGAAATCGGTTTTGAGTGGGGTTCCACAGGGATCAGTACTGGGACCTATATTATTCTTAATATATATAAACGATTTGGACGATGATATAGCTAGCAAGGTGTTGAAATTTGCAGATGATACAAAAGTGTTTAGAAGGATTGAAAGTGATGGTGATAGACAGCATTTACCAGATGATCTTGACAGGTTGATCAAATGGTCTGAAAAGTGGCAAATGTTGTTCAATTTTGGGAAATGTAAATGCCTCCACACAGGACATGGGAACGAATATGTAGAATATACAATGGGGGGAACTGTACTAAGTACTACTGTAAAAGAAAAAGACTTAGGGCTGACAATTGGTGCTGACATGAAGGTTTCAGAGCAGTGTGGAATTGCAGCTTCAAAAGGAAATCAAATCCTTGGATTGATTAGGCGAAATATAGCATATAAAGAAAAAAGAACTAATAATACCGCTGTACAAAACAATAGTTAGGCCTCATTTCGAATATTGTATACAAGCGTGGAGGCCATACCGCAAGAAGGACATAGATATGCTAGAAAGAGTACAGAGGAGAGCGACTAAAATGATACCAAAACTTAGGGATCTTAGTTATGAAAAACGCCTAAAAGAATGTGGTTTAACAACATTAGAGACCAGGAGATTGAGAGGAGATCAGATAGAAGTGTTTAAAATATTGAATGGTTATGAAAATATTGATAGAAATATGTTTTTTTCAGTTAAGAAAGATAGAAAGACTAAAGGACATGAAGTTACATTAGTAAAGGAGCAGTGTAGATTAGACGTGAGAAAGTTCTCATTTTCACAAAGGACTGTGAATGAATGGAACAGGTTATCTGATGATTGTGTGGGTGCTAGTAGTGTGAATATGTTTAAAAATAAAATCGACATACCTCAGAAGGGCTGGATATATGTAGATAAAAGGGTTGGACTCTCGATAAGCCAAAGGGCTTCCTTGTCCACCTGCCATCTAGAATTAATTCTCTGGATGGCAATCTTGTTAAATCTGTGTGTGTCTATGTATCTGTATGTCAGTGTGTTTCTATCTGGGTTTATCAGTATGTGTGTATGTGATGGTGGTGATGGTGGTGGTGTTTATGTGTCTGTGTGTGTGTGTGTGTGTGTGTGTGTGTGTGTGTGTGTGTGTTTCTGTGTGTCTGTGTGTGTGTTTCTCTGTGTGTGTCTGTCTCCGTGTGTATGTCTGTGTGTGTGTGTATGTGTCTGCGTGTGTCTGTGTGTGTGTGTGTGTATATGTGTGTGTGTCTGCATGTGTCTCTGTGTGTGTGCATGCGTGCGTACGTGCGTGCGTGCGTGTGTTCAAGCATGTGTGTCTGCGTGTGTGTGTGTGTGTGTATATGTGTGTGTGTCTGCGTGTGTCTCTGTGTGTGTGCATGCGTGCGTGCGTGCGTGTGTTCAAGCATGTGTGTATGTGTGTGTGTGTGCATGCGTGCATGTGTTCAAGCGTGTGTGTGTGTGTGTTTCTAAGTGCATATATGTCTGATCAAGTGAAACCCTGTTGTGGGATATGATAGAGGTGTGGTTATAATGTGGGACCAACAGTCAACGTGTCCAACTTAAAACCCTTTTGCCGCTGTACAAAACATGAAAAATTTTGTTCACCCCACATTACATCAGTTCATGCAGCAATAGGGTGAACTTGACTGAATAAATGAGTAGCTGGCTGTACACAGTGGCACAATTGCTGATAATATGTTCAGGGATAGCTTTTATGCAATAATGATGCCATTGCATACAATGATTACATCATTGCTGAATACTTCCCACATAAGTTGTGTTTATGAGGTGGGGATGAACATACTGGGATGTAGTATAAAAAGCTCTGAGTGTTCCTAATGACTACACACCGCATCATATAAGAACATGTTTCACTTACTTACCTTCATCATTTTCATGTTGGCTGGTTCCCGTCTTTCTTAGACATCTTGGCATACCATAAAAAAAATGTTGACGTATATAGCCATTGTGCATAAATCATATATGTCACATGGCATGTTTTCTTATACTTAGGAAGGTTTGTGTAATGTTATGATTTTGTTGGAACCATTCTATAGTTAGGGGCAGACAGAATGCTGTATGTGTGAGCAACTCCCATTGTCTCATGCTGAAAGGATGTCACCATGTGTTGTCCATGTGTTGTCCATGTGATGTCCATGTTAAGACATCTCCCAGGCCATTGTGTGTAATAGATATATGGCAGTTCTATTCTATTGAAACATAATTCACCCTGTTGACATTTCCACAGTCAGTGGACAGTGGGTTCCATTCACTTGTTGTCCTCTGGGTATGATTAGTTTCTTACACCTACTCTACTGTTCCTCAACTAATGCTACTTTCTGCCCACAGATTCTACTACCACTTTGAGTTTGAAGAAAATATTACAATCAATATTTTTCATAAGCATTATTAACAGTAACAGGTGGATAAAGGGGCCTATGAGTACTTGTCCCTGCCCCAGACCTCTGGTGGAATTTCCTTTGAAATGTGCGTGTGCTAGCATTATGTGCCCTGTAGGTATTTTTGGCAAGCCTCGGGGAATGCAATTTTAGGTTTTTAGAGAGCCTCAAGTGTTGGTATTTTTGGCAAGCCTGTCTGGGTTCGCCCCTGGAATCAGCCAATTTTTCTGGGCTATCTATATCTTTAACATGAATGTCCTTAAGTTGTCTGTAGGTATGCAATATGTTAACTATTGTTTGTGTAGAGGACAGGTGTATAATTAGCTCTTTATCGACTTTAAAGGAGGACTATGTGATATATATATATATCCTATTTACCTCGAGAATGCGATTGTCCCGAGAATTTGAAATTTTATTGAAGCCACATTCTTCACGTACACCAGTTGCAGGTATGCAGTGATCACCTAATTAACCTAAATAAGCTCTGCATAGTGCGTCGGACTGTGTGTGTGTGTGTGTGTGTGTGTGTGTGTGTGTGTGTGTGTGTGTGTAAATGCTACTATCTAGATCACTGGTACACTACTCCGCATAGTGCGTCCGACTGTGTGTGTGTAAATGCTACTATCTAGATCACTGGTACACTACTCCGCATAGTGCGTCTGACTGTGTGTGTGTAAATGCTACTATCTAGATCACTGGTGCACTACTCCGCATAGTGCGTCTGACTGTGTGTGTGTAAATGCTACTATCTAGATCAATGGTACACTACGTTTTCCTGTCGAGGGTAACGCCCCCTTAGTTTTATTTATAGATCCATTGATCACGCCTCGATTGCAGTGATTGACAATCACAGTATTTGATTTCCTAATAATCGCTGTGTGCGGTATTACTTTAATGTATGCATGTCAATAGATTTCATGGTTGGACTTTGGTCAATCAACCCGATGTGTGACCGTGTCACATACGGGTTGACAGCCGGACAACATAACACTCGACGTGCGACTATCTCGTCTGTCACATTCCGTCATTTTCCCATTGGCCGAGCACCTGGCCACGTGACTCAGGTAAACCGTTTTGGTCTCAATTGCGAACTGGGGAATTGGTGTGTTTCTTGGCGCAGTTTGACAATGGACGCACGTTGAATATTGACGCCTGAAGATGGGTAATTGTTGTTCGGTGGAGGGCGCTATCGACCACTGGATCTACGTGAAGACAGGCGATCGCAAGGGGTCGGGCACAGATGCCAATGTTCGCGCGATTCTGTACGACGACGCTGGACATGAGAGCCCCGTGATCAATCTTGACTGCTACTTCCAGAACGACTTCGAGCGGGGCAAGACCGACGTGTTCCAGGCGCCGCCTCTGAAGGATTTCGGTGCCATCATCAAAGTGGAGGTATGGCGCGACAACACGGACGTGCGAGCCGACTGGTTCTGCGAGGTGTTGGTCGTCAACGACCGACGCACGGACCGATGGTTCTACTTCCCCCTGCAGCGGTGGATGGTGCCGCAGCGCCGTTACATCGTGTGTGCCTACGACACCGCCTTGCCGCAACTCGACGACAACCGCCGACTGAGAGAGAAAGATCTTGAGGAACGACGGATGCTCTACCAGTACGCACAGAGAGCGCCCGATCTGCCCGTTCAGGTGTATGCACTGCCTTGTTTGCTGTGGGTGTGCGGCCACGCGTGACGAAGTGATTGATGACGGTGTTGATTCGATGGTTGAATTGATGGTTTTATTGAGTAGCTCCACTTCACAGTTATTGTTGTAGGCGATTATCTTGATTGGCATCGCGATTAGAACACATTAGCTTACTACTTTAATACCATCAACATTAATAACTTTAGTATATGTAATGTCATGGGTACCTCACTTTTATTTGTGGGCTTCGTGTATCTTTAATTATAATCTTTATTATCTCATAATTATTATCTTTTGTTCAAATACGCATTTTCTGTGTAATAAGGTCGTGCAGTTTCACATTGATTGTAACAGCTTTACAACATAAAGTATTCCAATTTTATCAATTAATTTCTAGTCTATTTGCTCAAAGAATAACAATTTAGGCATACTAATGTTTGTACATTTGTCTTTCAGATCAGAAATGTTCCTGCAGATGAGCTCTTTTCTGAGGAGTACAAAGTTAGTATTTTGAACATTATGCTTGCATGCTTTCTGTTGTTTGTACTTGTTTGCTTTTTATCAATTCATGTCAAAGCCTGATAATGTTTTCTAAGTTTCAGTTATTAAGTTGTCAACATTACTTGAAGATAATGTAATCTGGTGTGACTCTGGCCCTGAAAGTGATCCCCAAAATGAATATTTCCTTCTTTTCACATCCTTCATTTATACAGCCATCTCTACCACCCTTCTCTGCCACCCCTCTCCACTCTTCCAATTCTCCCTCTCTCCCTCCCTCCCTCACTGCCTCCCTCCATCCCTCCCTATCTATCTCTTCTCTCTCTCATTTCCCTCCATCCTTCCCTCACTCTATCTCTCATCCTCCAATCCTGACAAATCTCTCATTATGCAGTCCTCCCATCTTAGTCATTGTCTTCCTCTTCTATTGTTACCAATCAATTAATCTTTATTTCAGACAAAAAACAATCATTAGACTAGCACTACACCTCATAGATAGGCTGTGAATAATTCTAAATGCATTATTATAGGAAACAATAAAGATAAAGTGCTGCATAGCGGCTTTTTCTATAATTAGCCCATAAGGAACATAAATACACATTACTACAGTAGGATGTGAACAGTTTGTTCTTCACCTTTACTGAACAAAAGTGAAATTTCCTGAGTAGAATATTGCTTCTGCCGTACAGACTTCTGTCTTTGGATTTCATATCCTTTTCATCCGACTGATCATCACAGATTATATGGCCAAGATATTGATATGCTTTTGTTGTATTCAGAACTGCATTACCAAGCTTAAGAGATACTTCAAAACTGTTTTTTCATGTGTCAAAAAACATTATCTGCGACTTTACTCTGTTAAACAATATGTCATTGTCACATCCATAATTGTATGATACATCTAGCAGTCTTTGCAACCCCTTAGCCAATGGAGCCAGAAGTACAATGTCATCAGCATACATGAGGTGATTAACAGTTGTATTGCCACAATAGCATCCAATGGGTAGTTTCATCAGTAGCAAACTCAAATCATTCATGTATAAATTAATTAAATAAGAAAGGAGATAGCATACCCCCTTGTCTAACTCCATTAGTCACAGAGAAGAAGTTGGAAAATACTGAACTCCATTTAACACACATAGTCTGATTATAGTACCACTGACATATCACTTTAATTAAATATTTAGGCACTCCAAGCTTAAGTAGCTTCATAAATAATTTTGTGTGATTCACCCTGTCAAATGCCTTAGAGGCATCAAGGAAGGCAACATACATGCATGACCCATAGTTAAAGTAATATCGAAGGAGCTCCTTCAACACAAATACACACATTTCTGTCCTATGCTTGGGTTTGAACCCAAATTGGTTACTTGTAGTTCGTAGATGACTGCAATACTACAGTATTTTTTCCACTATTTTTGTGAATACATTAGACAGACACATCAGTCTATTGTTTTCTCTGTCACTGACACGTTTATTTTTATCCTTAATAATGGGAACAATGACAGATTTTAGCATATTT
>JAHLWY010000621.1:0-58081 GCA_020002185.1 Paraescarpia echinospica | reverse complement strand
TATGTATACAAAACTTCTTTATATCACTGTCAAGAATTGTCAATATGTATACAAAACTACATTATATCACTGTCAAGAATGATCCATATGTATACAAAACTACATTATATCACTGTCAAGAATGATCCATATGAATACAAAACTACATCATATCACTGTCAAGAATTATCCATATGTATACAAAACTACATTATATAAATGCCAATAATTATCCATATCTATACAAAACTACATTATATCACTGCCAAGAATGGTTCATACGTATACAAAACTACATTATATCACTGTTCAGAATGGTCAATATGTATACAAACTACATTATATCACTGTCAAGAAAGATCCATATGTATACAAAACTTCTTTATATCACTGTCAAGAATGGTCAATATGTATATAAATCTACATTATATCACTTTCAAGAATGATCCATATGTATACAAAACTACACTATATCACTGTCAAGAATGATCCATATGTATACACAACTACATTAAATCACTGCCAATAATTATTCATATGTATACAAAACTACATTATATCACTGCCAATAATGGTTGATACGTATACAAAACAACATTATATCACTGCCAAGAATGTTCCATATGTATACAAAACTACATTATATCACTGTCAAGAATGATCCATATGTATACCAAACTACATTATATCACTGTCAAGAATTATCCATATGTATACAAAACTACATTATATCACTGTCAAGAATGATCCAAATGTATACAAAACTACATTATATCACTGTCAAGAATGATACATATGTATACAAAACTACATTATATCACTGCCAAGGATGGTCCATATGTATACAAAAAAACATTATATCACTGCCAAGAATTGTCCATATATATACTAAACTACATTATATCACTGTCAAGAATGGTCCATATGTATACAAAAGTACATTATATCACTTTCAAGAATGGTCCATATGTATACAAAACTACATCATATCACTGTCAAGGATTATCCATATGTATACAAAACTACATTATATCACTGCCAATAATTATTCATATGTATACAAAACTACATTATATCACTGACAATAATGGTTCATACGTATACAAAACAACATTATATCACTGCCAAGAATGGTCCATATGTATACAAAACTACATTATATCACTATCAAGAATGATCCATATGTATACAAAACTACATTATGTCACTGTCAAGAATGATCCATATGTATACAAAACTACGTTATATCACTGCCAAGGATGGTCCATATGTATACAAAACTACATCATATCACTGTCAAGAATTATCCATATGTATACAAAACTACATTATATCACTGCCAATAATTATCCATATCTATACAAAACTACATTATATCACTGCCAAGAATGGTTCATACGTATACAAAACTACATTATATCACTGTTCAGAATGGTCAATATGTATACAAAACTACATTATATCACTGTCAAGAAAGATCCATATGTATACAAAACTTCTTTATATCACTGTCAAGAATGGTCAATATGTATATAAAACTACATTATATCACTTTCAAGAATGATCCATATGTATACAAAACTACACTATATCACTGTCAAGAATGATCCATATGTATACACAACTACATTATATCACTTTCAAGAATGATACATATGTATACAAAACTACATTATATCACGGCCAAGAATGTTCCATATGTATACAAAACTACATTATATCACTGTCAAAAATGGTCCATATGTATACAAAACTACATTATATCACTGTCCAGAATGGTCAAAATGTATACAAAACTACATTATATCACTGTCAAGAATGATCCATATGTATACAAAACTACATTATATCACTGTCAAGAATGATCCATATGTATACAAAACTACATTATATCACTGTCAAGAATGATCCATATGTATACAAAACTACATTATATCACTGTCAAGAATGATCCATATGTATACTAAACTACATTATATCACTTTCAAGAATGGTCCATATGTATACAAAACTACATCATATCACTGTCAAGAATTATCCATATGTATACAAAACTACATTATATCACTGTCAAGAATGATCCATATGTATACCAAACTACATTATATCACTGTCAAGAATGATCCATATGTATACAAAACTTCTTTATATCACTGTCAAGAATGGTCAATATGTATACAAAACTACATTATATCACTGTCAAGAATGTTCCATATGTATACAAAACTACATTATATCACTGTAAAGAATGATCCATATGTATACAAAATTACATTATATCACTGTCAAGAATTATCCATATGTATACAAAATTACATTATATCACTGCCAAAAATGGTCCATATGTATACTAAACTACATTATATCACTGCCAAGAATGGTCCATATGTATACAAAACTACATTATATCACGGCCAAGAATGTTCCATATGTATACAAAACTACATAATATCACTGTCAAGAATGGTCCATACGTATACAAAACTACATGATATCACTGTCAAGAATGGTCCATATGTATACAAATTTACATTATATCACTGTCAAGAATGGTCCATATGTATACAAAAGTACATTATATCACTTTCAAGAATGGTCCATATGTATACAAAACTACATCATATCACTGTCAAGAATTATCCATATGTATACAAAACTACATTATATCACTGCCAATAATTATTCATATGTATACAAAACTACATTATATCACTGCCAATAATGGTTCATACGTATACAAAACAACATTATATCACTGCCAAGAATGGTCCATATGTATACAAAACTACATTATATCACTATCAAGAATGATCCATATGTATACAAAACTACATTATGTCACTGTCAAGAATGATCCATATGTATACAAAACTACATTATATCACTGTCAAGAATGATCCATATGTATACAAAACTACATTATATCACTGCCAAGAATGATCCATATGTATACACAACTACATTAAATCACTGCCAATAATTATTCATATGTATACAAAACTACATTATATCACTGCCAATAATGGTTGATACGTATACAAAACAACATTATATCACTGCCAAGAATGTTCCATATGTATACAAAACTACATTATATCACTGTCAAGAATGATCCATATGTATACCAAACTACATTATATCACTGTCAAGAATTATCCATATGTATACAAAACTACATTATATCACTGTCAAGAATGATCCATATGTATACAAAACTACATTATATCACTGTCAAGAATGATACATATGTATACAAAACTACATTATATCACTGCCAAGGATGGTCCATATGTATACAAAAAAACATTATATCACTGCCAAGAATTGTCCATATGTATACTAAACTACATTATATCACTGTCAAGAATGGTCCATATGTATACAAAAGTACATTATATCACTTTAAAGATTGGTCCATATGTATACAAAACTACATCATATCACTGTCAAGAATTATCCATATGTATACAAAACTACATTATATCACTGCCAATAATTATTCATATGTATACAAAACTACATTATATCACTGCCAATAATGGTTGATACGTATACAAAACAACATTATATCAATGCCAAGAATGTTCCATATGTATACAAAACTACATTATATCACTATCAAGAATGATCCATATGTATACAAAACTACATTATGTCACTGTCAAGAATGAGCCATATGTATACAAAACTACGTTATATCACTGCCAAGGATGGTCCATATGTATACAAAACTACATCATATCACTGTCAAGAATTATCCATATGTATACAAAACTACATTATATCACTGCCAATAATTATCCATATCTATACAAAACTACATTATATCACTGCCAAGAATGGTTCATACGTATACAAAACTACATTATATCACTGTTCAGAATGGTCAATATGTATACAAAACTACATTATATCACTGTCAAGAAAGATCCATATGTATACAAAACTTCTTTATATCACTGTCAAGAATGGTCAATATGTATATAAAACTACATTATATCACTTTCAAGAATGATCCATATGTATACAAAACTACACTATATCACTGTCAAGAATGATCCATATGTATACAAAACTACACTTTCAAGAATGATACATATGTATACAAAACTACATTATATCACGGCCAAGAATGTTCCATATGTATACAAAACTACATTATATCACTGTCAAAAATGGTCCATATGTATACAAAACTACATTATATCACTGTCAAGAATGGTCATATGTATACAAAACTACATTATATCACTGTCAAGAATGATCCATATGTATACAAAACTACATTATATCACTGTCAAGAATGATCCATATGTATACAAAACTACATTATATCACTGTCAAGAATGGTCCATATGTATACAAACTACATTATATCACTTTCAAGAATGGTCCATATGTATACAAAACTACATCATATCACTGTCAAGAATTATCCATATGTATACAAAACTACATTATATCACTGTCAAGAATGATCCATATGTATACCAAACTACATTATATCACTGTCAAGAATGATCCATATGTATACAAAACTTCTTTATATCACTTCATATCACTGTCAAGAATGTCCATATGTATACAAAACTACATTATATCACTGTAAGAATGATCCATATGTATACAAAACTACATTATATCACTGTCAAGAATTATCCATATGTATACAAAATTACATTATATCACTGCCAAAAATGGTCCATATGTATACTAAACTACATTATATCACTGCCAAGAATGGTCCATATGTATACAAAACTACATTATATCACGGCCAAGAATGTTCCATATGTATACAAAACTACATAATATCACTGTCAAGAATGGTCCATACGTATACAAAACTACATGATATCACTGTCAAGAATGGTCCATATGTATACAAATTTACATTATATCACTGTCAAGAATGGTCCATATGTATACAAAAGTACATTATATCACTTTCAAGAATGGTCCATATGTATACAAAACTACATCATATCACTGTCAAGAATTATCCATATGTATACAAAACTACATTATATCACTGCCAATAATTATTCATATGTATACAAAACTACATTATATCACTGCCAATAATGGTTCATACGTATACAAAACAACATTATATCACTGCCAAGAATGGTCCATATGTATACAAAACTACATTATATCACTATCAAGAATGATCCATATGTATACAAACCTACATTATGTCACTGTCAAGAATGAACCATATGTATACAAAACTACATTATATCACTGTCAAGAATGATCCATATGTATACAAAACTACATTATATCACTGCCAAGGATGGTCCATATGCATACAAAACTACATTATATCACTGCCAAGAATTATCCATATGTATACAAAACTACATTATATCACTGCCAATAATTATTCATATGTATACAAAACTACATTATATCACTGCCAATAATGGTTCATACGTATACAAAACAACATTATATCACTGCCAAGAATGGTCCATATGTATACAAAACTACATTATATCACTATCAAGAATGATCCATATGTATACAAAACTACATTATGTCACTGTTAAGAATGATCCATATGTATACAAAACTACATTATATCACTGTCAAGAATGATCCATATGTATACAAAACTACATTATATCACTGCCAAGGATGGTCCATATGCATACTAAACTACATTATATCACTGCCAAGAATTATCCATATGTATACAAAACTACATTATATCACTGTCAAGAATGGTGCATATGTATACAAAACTACATTATATCACTGTCAAGAATGGTCCATATGTATACAAATGTACATTATATCACTGCCAAGGATGGTCCATATGTATACAAAACTACATTATATCACTGTCAAGAATTATCCATATGTATACAAAATTACATTATATCACTGCCAAAAATGGTCCATATGTATACTAAACTACATTATATCACTGCCAAGAATGGTCCATATGTATACAAAACTACATTATATCACGGCCAAGAATGTTCCATATGTATACAAAACTACATTATATCACTGTCAAAAACGGTCCATATGTATACAAACTACATCATATCACCGTCAAGAATTATCCATATGTATACAAAACTACATTATATCACTGCCAATAATTATCCATATCTATACAAAACTACATTATATCACTGCCAAGAATGGTTCATACGTATACAAAACTACATTATATCACTGTCAAGAATGATCCATATGTATACAAAACTACATTATATCACTGTCAAGAATGATCCATATGTATACTAAACTACATTATATCACTTCCAAGAATGGTCCATATGCATACAAAACTACATTATATCACTGCCAAGAATTATCCATATGTATACAAAATTACATTATATCACTGCCAAGAATGGTCCATATGTATACTAAACTACATTGTATCACTGCCAAGAATGGTCCATATGTATACAAAAGTACATTATATCACTGGCAAGAATGGTCCATATGTATACAAAACTACATTATATCACGACCAAGAATGTTCCATATGTATACAAAACTACATAATATCACTGTCAAGAATGGTCCATACGTATACAAAACTACATGATATCACTGTCAAGAATGGTCCATATGTATACAAATTTACATTATATCACTGTCAAGAATGGTCCATATGTATACAAAAGTACATTATATCACTTTCAAGAATGGTCCATATGTATAGAAAACTACATCATATCACTGTCAAGAATTATCCATATGTATACAAAACTACATTATATCACTGCCAATAATTATTCATATGTATACAAAACTACATTATATCACTGCCAATAATGGTTCATACGTATACAAAACAACATTATATCACTGCCAAGAATGGTCCATATGTATACAAAACTACATTATATCACTATCAAGAATGATCCATATGTATACAAAACTACATTATGTCACTGTCAAGAATGATCCATATGTATACAAAACTACATTATATCACTGTCAAGAATGATCCATATGTATACAAAACTACATTATATCACTGCCAAGGATGGTCCATATGCATACAAAACTACATTATATCACTGCCAAGAATTATCCATATGTATACAAAATTACATTATATCACTGCCAAGAATGGTCCATATGTATACTAAACTACATTGTATCACTGCCAAGAATGGTCCATATGTATACAAAAGTACATTATATCACTGTCAAGAATGGTCCATATGTATACAAAACTACATTATATCACGGCCAAGAATGTTCCATATGTATACAAAACTACATAATATCACTGTCAAGAATGGTCCATACGTATACAAAACTACATGATATCACTGTCAAGAATGGTCCATATGTATACAAATCTACATTATATCACTGTCAAGAATGGTCCATATGTATACAAAAGTACATTATATCACTTTCAAGAATGGTCCATATGTATACAAAACTACATCATATCACTTTCAAGAATTATCCATATGTATACAAAACTACATTATATCACTGCCAATAATTATTCATATGTATACAAAACTACATTATATCACTGCCAATAATGGTTCATACGTATACAAAACAACATTATATCACTGCCAAGAATGGTCCATATGTATACAAAACTACATTATATCACTATCAAGAATGATCCATATGTATACAAAACTACATTATGTCACTGTTAAGAATGATCCATATGTATACAAAACTACATTATATCACTGTCAAGAATGATCCATATGTATACAAAACTACATTATATCACTGCCAAGGATGGTCCATATGCATACTAAACTACATTATATCACTGCCAAGAATTATCCATATGTATACAAAACTACATTATATCACTGTCAAGAATGGTGCATATGTATACAAAACTACATTATATCACTGTCAAGAATGGTCCATATGTATACAAATGTACATTATATCACTGCCAAGGATGGTCCATATGTATACAAAACTACATTATATCACTGTCAAGAATTATCCATATGTATACAAAATTACATTATATCACTGCCAAAAATGGTCCATATGTATACTAAACTACATTATATCACTGCCAAGAATGGTCCATATGTATACAAAACTACATTATATCACGGCCAAGAATGTTCCATATGTATACAAAACTACATTATATCACTGTCAAAAACGGTCCATATGTATACAAACTACATCATATCACCGTCAAGAATTATCCATATGTATACAAAACTACATTATATCACTGCCAATAATTATCCATATCTATACAAAACTACATTATATCACTGCCAAGAATGGTTCATACGTATACAAAACTACATTATATCACTGTCAAGAATGATCCATATGTATACCAAACTACATTATATCTCTGTCAAGAATTATCCATATGTATACAAAACTACATTATATCACTGTCAAGAATGATCCCTATGTATACAAAACTTCTTTATATCACTGTCAAGAATTGTCAATATGTATACAAAACTACATTATATCACTGTCAAGAATGATCCATATGTATACAAAACTACATTATATCACTGTCAAGAATGATCCATATGTATACAAAACTACATTATATCACTGTCAAGAATGATACATATGTATACAAAACTACATTATATCACTGCCAAGGATGGTCCATATGTATACAAAAAAACATTATATCACTGCCAAGAATTGTCCATATATATACTAAACTACATTATATCACTGTCAAGAATGGTCCATATGTATACAAAAGTACATTATATCACTTTAAAGATTGGTCCATATGTATACAAAACTACATCATATCACTGTCAAGAATTATCCATATGTATACAAAACTACATTATATCACTGCCAATAATTATTCATATGTATACAAAACTACATTATATCACTGCCAATAATGGTTGATACGTATACAAAACAACATTATATCACTGCCAAGAATGTTCCATATGTATACAAAACTACATTATATCACTATCAAGAATGATCCATATGTATACAAAACTACATTATGTCACTGTCAAGAATGATCCATATGTATACAAAACTACATTATATCACTGCCAAGGATGGTCCATATGTATACAAAACTACATCATATCACTGTCAAGAATTATCCATATGTATACAAAACTACATTATATCACTGCCAATAATTATCCATATCTATACAAAACTACATTATATCACTGCCAAGAATGGTTCATACGTATACAAAACTACATTATATCACTGTTCAGAATGGTCAATATGTATACAAACTACATTATATCACTGTCAAGAAAGATCCATATGTATACAAAGCTTCTTTATATCACTGTCAAGAATGGTCAATATGTATATAAATCTACATTATATCACTTTCAAGAATGATCCATATGTATACAAAACTACACTATATCACTGTCAAGAATGATCCATATGTATACACAACTACATTAAATCACTGCCAATAATTATTCATATGTATACAAAACTACATTATATCACTGCCAATAATGGTTGATACGTATACAAAACAACATTATATCACTGCCAAGAATGTTCCATATGTATACAAAACTACATTATATCACTGTCAAGAATGATCCATATGTATACCAAACTACATTATATCACTGTCAAGAATTATCCATATGTATACAAAACTACATTATATCACTGTCAAGAATGATCCATATGTATACAAAACTACATTATATCACTGTCAAGAATGATACATATGTATACAAAACTACATTATATCACTGCCAAGGATGGTCCATATGTATACAAAAAAACATTATATCACTGCCAAGAATTGTCCATATGTATACTAAACTACATTATATCACTGTCAAGAATGGTCCATATGTATACAAAAGTACATTATATCACTTTAAAGATTGGTCCATATGTATACAAAACTACATCATATCACTGTCAAGAATTATCCATATGTATACAAAACTACATTATATCACTGCCAATAATTATCATATGTATACAAAACTACATTATATCACTGCCAAAATGGTCATACGTATACAAAACTACATTATATCACTGCCAAGAATGTCCATATGTATACAAAACTACATTATATCACTGCCAAGAATGATCCATATGTATACAAAACTACATTATATCACTGTCAAGAATGGTCATACGTATACAAAACTACATCATATCACTGTCAAGAATTATCCATATGTATACAAAACTACATTATATCACTGCCAATAATTATCCATATCTATACAAAACTACATTATATCACTGCCAAGAATGGTTCATACGTATACAAAACTACATTATATCACTGTTCAGAATGGTCAATATGTATACAAAACTACATTATATCACTGCCAATAATTATTCATATGTATACAAAACTTACATTATATCACTGGAATACGTATACAAAACAACATTATATCACTGTAAAGAATGTTCCATATGTATACAAAACTACATTATATCACTATCAAGAATGATCCATATGTATACAAAACTACATTATGTCACTGTCAAGAATGATCCATATGTATACAAAACTACATTATATCACTGCCAAGGATGGTCCATATGTATACAAAACTACATCATATCACTGTCAAGAATTATCCATATGTATACAAAACTACATTATATCACTGCCAATAATTATCCATATCTATACAAAACTACATTATATCACTGCCAAGAATGGTTCATACGTATACAAAACTACATTATATCACTGTTCAGAATGGTCAATATGTATACAAACTACATTATATCACTGTCAAGAAAGATCCATATGTATACAAAACTTCTTTATATCACTGTCAAGAATGGTCAATATGTATATAAATCTACATTATATCACTTTCAAGAATGATCCATATGTATACAAAACTACACTATATCACTGTCAAGAATGATCCATATGTATACACAACTACATTAAATCACTGCCAATAATTATTCATATGTATACAAAACTACATTATATCACTGCCAATAATGGTTGATACGTATACAAAACAACATTATATCACTGCCAAGAATGTTCCATATGTATACAAAACTACATTATATCACTGTCAAGAATGATCCATATGTATACCAAACTACATTATATCACTGTCAAGAATTATCCATATGTATACAAAACTACATTATATCACTGTCAAGAATGATCCAAATGTATACAAAACTACATTATATCACTGTCAAGAATGATACATATGTATACAAAACTACATTATATCACTGCCAAGGATGGTCCATATGTATACAAAAAAACATTATATCACTGCCAAGAATTGTCCATATGTATACTAAACTACATTATATCACTGTCAAGAATGGTCCATATGTATACAAAAGTACATTATATCACTTTAAAGATTGGTCCATATGTATACAAAACTACATCATATCACTGTCAAGAATTATCCATATGTATACAAAACTACATTATATCACTGCCAATAATTATTCATATGTATACAAAACTACATTATATCACTGCCAATAATGGTTGATACGTATACAAAACAACATTATATCACTGCCAAGAATGTTCCATATGTATACAAAACTACATTATATCACTATCAAGAATGATCCATATGTATACAAAACTACATTATGTCACTGTCAAGAATGATCCATATGTATACAAAACTACGTTATATCACTGCCAAGGATGGTCCATATGTATACAAAACTACATCATATCACTGTCAAGAATTATCCATATGTATACAAAACTACATTATATCACTGCCAATAATTATCCATATCTATACAAAACTACATTATATCACTGCCAAGAATGGTTCATACGTATACAAAACTACATTATATCACTGTTCAGAATGGTCAATATGTATACAAAACTACATTATATCACTGTCAAGAAAGATCCATATGTATACAAAACTTCTTTATATCACTGTCAAGAATGGTCAATATGTATATAAAACTACATTATATCACTTTCAAGAATGATCCATATGTATACAAAACTACACTATATCACTGTCAAGAATGATCCATATGTATACACAACTACATTATATCACTTTCAAGAATGATACATATGTATACAAAACTACATTATATCACGGCCAAGAATGTTCCATATGTATACAAAACTACATTATATCACTGTCAAAAATGGTCCATATGTATACAAAACTACATTATATCACTGTCCAGAATGGTCAAAATGTATACAAAACTACATTATATCACTGTCAAGAATGATCCATATGTATACAAAACTACATTATATCACTGTCAAGAATGATCCATATGTATACAAAACTACATTATATCACTGTCAAGAATGATCCATATGTATACTAAACTACATTATATCACTTCCAAGAATGGTCCATATGCATACAAAACTACATTATATCACTGCCAAGAATTATCCATATGTATACAAAATTACATTATATCACTGCCAAGAATGGTCCATATGTATACTAAACTACATTGTATCACTGCCAAGAATGGTCCATATGTATACAAAAGTACATTATATCACTGTCAAGAATGGTCCATATGTATACAAAACTACATTATATCACGGCCAAGAATGTTCCATATGTATACAAAACTACATAATATCACTGTCAAGAATGGTCCATACGTATACAAAACTACATGATATCACTGTCAAGAATGGTCCATATGTATACAAATCTACATTATATCACTGTCAAGAATGGTCCATATGTATACAAAAGTACATTATATCACTTTCAAGAATGGTCCATATGTATACAAAACTACATCATATCACTTTCAAGAATTATCCATATGTATACAAAACTACATTATATCACTGCCAATAATTATTCATATGTATACAAAACTACATTATATCACTGCCAATAATGGTTCATACGTATACAAAACAACATTATATCACTGCCAAGAATGGTCCATATGTATACAAAACTACATTATATCACTATCAAGAATGATCCATATGTATACAAAACTACATTATGTCACTGTCAAGAATGATCCATATGTATACAAAACTACATTATATCACTGTCAAGAATGATCCATATGTATACAAAACTACATTATATCACTGCCAAGGATGGTCCATATGCATACAAAACTACATTATATCACTGCCAAGAATTATCCATATGTATACAAAATTACATTATATCACTGCCAAGAATGGTCCATATGTATACTAAACTACATTGTATCACTGCCAAGAATGGTCCATATGTATACAAAAGTACATTATATCACTGTCAAGAATGGTCCATATGTATACAAAACTACATTATATCACGCCAAGAATGTTCCATATGTATACAAAACTACATAATATCACTGTCAAGAATGGTCCATACGTATACAAAACTACATGATATCACTGTCAAGAATGGTCCATATGTATACAAATCTACATTATATCACTGTCAAGAATGGTCCATATGTATACAAAAGTACATTATATCACTTTCAAGAATGGTCCATATGTATACAAAACTACATCATATCACTTTCAAGAATTATCCATATGTATACAAAACTACATTATATCACTGCCAATAATTATTCATATGTATACAAAACTACATTATATCACTGCCAATAATGGTTCATACGTATACAAAACAACATTATATCACTGCCAAGAATGGTCCATATGTATACAAAACTACATTATATCACGGCCAAGAATGTTCCATATGTATACAAAACTACATTATATCACTGTCAAAAACGGTCCATATGTATACAAACTACATCATATCACCGTCAAGAATTATCCATATGTATACAAAACTACATTATATCACTGCCAATAATTATCCATATCTATACAAAACTACATTATATCACTGCCAAGAATGGTTCATACGTATACAAAACTACATTATATCACTGTCAAGAATGATCCATATGTATACCAAACTACATTATATCACTGTCAAGAATTATCCATATGTATACAAAACTACATTATATCACTGTCAAGAATGATCCCTATGTATACAAAACTTCTTTATATCACTGTCAAGAATTGTCAATATGTATACAAAACTACATTATATCACTGTCAAGAATGATCCATATGTATACAAAACTACATTATATCACTGTCAAGAATGATCCATATGTATACAAAACTACATTATATCACTGTCAAGAATGATACATATGTATACAAAACTACATTATATCACTGCCAAGGATGGTCCATATGTATACAAAAAAACATTATATCACTGCCAAGAATTGTCCATATATATACTAAACTACATTATATCACTGTCAAGAATGGTCCATATGTATACAAAAGTACATTATATCACTTTAAAGATTGGTCCATATGTATACAAAACTACATCATATCACTGTCAAGAATTATCCATATGTATACAAAACTACATTATATCACTGCCAATAATTATTCATATGTATACAAAACTACATTATATCACTGCCAATAATGGTTGATACGTATACAAAACAACATTATATCACTGCCAAGAATGTTCCATATGTATACAAAACTACATTATATCACTATCAAGAATGATCCATATGTATACAAAACTACATTATGTCACTGTCAAGAATGATCCATATGTATACAAAACTACATTATATCACTGCCAAGGATGGTCCATATGTATACAAAACTACATCATATCACTGTCAAGAATTATCCATATGTATACAAAACTACATTATATCACTGCCAATAATTATCCATATCTATACAAAACTACATTATATCACTGCCAAGAATGGTTCATACGTATACAAAACTACATTATATCACTGTTCAGAATGGTCAATATGTATACAAACTACATTATATCACTGTCAAGAAAGATCCATATGTATACAAAGCTTCTTTATATCACTGTCAAGAATGGTCAATATGTATATAAATCTACATTATATCACTTTCAAGAATGATCCATATGTATACAAAACTACACTATATCACTGTCAAGAATGATCCATATGTATACACAACTACATTAAATCACTGCCAATAATTATTCATATGTATACAAAACTACATTATATCACTGCCAATAATGGTTGATACGTATACAAAACAACATTATATCACTGCCAAGAATGTTCCATATGTATACAAAACTACATTATATCACTGTCAAGAATGATCCATATGTATACCAAACTACATTATATCACTGTCAAGAATTATCCATATGTATACAAAACTACATTATATCACTGTCAAGAATGATCCCTATGTATACAAAACTTCTTTATATCACTGTCAAGAATTGTCAATATGTATACAAATCTACATTATATCACTGTCAAGAATGATCCATATGTATACAAAACTACATTATATCACTGTCAAGAATGATCCAAATGTATACAAAACTACATTATATCACTGTCAAGAATGATACATATGTATACAAAACTACATTATATCACTGCCAAGGATGGTCCATATGTATCCAAAAAAAACATTATATCACTGCCAAGAATTGTCCATATGTATACTAAACTACATTATATCATTGTCAAGAATGGTCCATATGTATACAAAAGTACATTATATCACTTTAAAGATTGGTCCATATGTATACAAAACTACATCATATCACTGTCAAGAATTATCCATATGTATACAAAACTACATTATATCACTGCCAATAATTATTCATATGTATACAAAACTACATTATATCACTGCCAATAATGGTTGATACGTATACAAAACAACATTATATCACTGCCAAGAATGTTCCATATGTATACAAAACTACATTATATCACTATCAAGAATGATCCATATGTATACAAAACTACATTATGTCACTGTCAAGAATGATCCATATGTATACAAAACTACGTTATATCACTGCCAAGGATGGTCCATATGTATACAAAACTACATCATATCACTGTCAAGAATTATCCATATGTATACAAAACTACATTATATCACTGCCAATAATTATCCATATCTATACAAAACTACATTATATCACTGCCAAGAATGGTTCATACGTATACAAAACTACATTATATCACTGTTCAGAATGGTCAATATGTATACAAAACTACATTATATCACTGTCAAGAAAGATCCATATGTATACAAAACTTCTTTATATCACTGTCAAGAATGGTCAATATGTATATAAAACTACATTATATCACTTTCAAGAATGATCCATATGTATACAAAACTACACTATATCACTGTCAAGAATGATCCATATGTATACACAACTACATTATATCACTTTCAAGAATGATACATATGTATACAAAACTACATTATATCACGGCCAAGAATGTTCCATATGTATACAAAACTACATTATATCACTGTCAAAAATGGTCCATATGTATACAAAACTACATTATATCACTGTCCAGAATGGTCAAAATGTATACAAAACTACATTATATCACTGTCAAGAATGATCCATATGTATACAAAACTACATTATATCACTGTCAAGAATGATCCATATGTATACAAAACTACATTATATCACTGTCAAGAATGATCCATATGTATACTAAACTACATTATATAACTTCCAAGAATGGTCCATATGCATACAAAACTACATTATATCACTGCCAAGAATTATCCATATGTATACAAAATTACATTATATCACTGCCAAAATGGTCCATATGTATACTAAACTACATTGTATCACTGCCAAGAATGGTCCATATGTATACAAAAGTACATTACATCACTTCCAAGAATGGTCCATATGTATATAAAACTACATTATATCACTGCCAAGAATGGTCCATATGTATACAAAACTGCGTTATATCACTGCCAAGAATGGTCCATATGTGTACAAAACTACATTATATCACTGCCATGAATGGTCCATATGTATACAAATCTACATTACATCACTGCCAAGAATTATCCATATGTATACAAAACTACATTATATCACTGCCAATAATGGTCCATATGTATACAAAACTACATTATATCACAGCCAAGAATGGTCCGTATGTATATAAAACTACATTATATCACTGCAAAGCAAATTGTTATTGCATCTTCTTACTTACTTGAACCGGTGATGATTGGTCTTGGTGAAGACGAGTTCGGTTCCATTACGAGTATGCGTTCGGGTTGAACAACTATCAGAGTTCCACGTCTGAGGCCACCAGCAGCTGCCACAGAAAGAAACAACAGTTATAGTTCCAACAACTAATTATCAGTTTGAGGCTTAGTAAAGATAACTTTCTGGTGTGTCCAGAGAGGGGCCAATAATTTGTACTTGGACAAGTGTTGTTATAGTATTCGTATTGGTCTCACTGTCTGGACTTAGTAAAGATAACTTTCTGGTGTGTCCAGAGAGGGGCCAATAATTTGTACTTGGACAAGTGTTGTTATAGTATTCGTATTGGTCTCACTGTCTGGACTTATAATAAGGCACGATAGAGTCAACAGTTCTGCTTTCAAACTAAACTCTGAAATGCACGCTTCACGGGGCTGGTCTCTACTTTTAATGTTGTTGAGGGTTATACGTTCAGGATTTTCAAACATCCATAACATAAAACCTAATCACACTTTCTGTATATATGCAGAGACATATTTGTAGAAAGCATTATTATCTTCACAATAACAGAAAAACACTAAGATCCACCCCTGGAACTGCACGCTTGTGAAATATTGGGCCCCCGGGCGAATTCTTAAAAATCTAAATCCTAAAAAAAAACCATCCCAATGGGTCTGCTAGATAAAATTAAAAATTTCAGCCACATACCTACAAAACTAACAGAGTTATAGGTCCACAGAATAAAAGGTAATCTACTGTTTTATAATAGAGACGTGGGATATGAACTCTATGGACACACCAGGATTACTGACCTACATCCACATTGCGTGAAATGAAAATCAAAGACCGTGTATCAATTTACAAAACGGTCCAGCGCGCGCTGTTCCCATTGTTCAAAAAAGTACGTCAATGGAGCGGTCAGTCAACCATTCTGGAGGCGCGCCAAGCCAGAACGGATGCACAGACGGGGTCAGTCTACAGTTAGTTTTCCCATTGGTTGCCATATTAGAATTTTGAATGATTATAAGAAAACGTAACCTACACAAATTCTGAAACTTCTTACCTGCTGTTGCCATCATCTCATTAACATGCTGGTCAAGCGAGTTTAGTCAAAATCTAATATTTCTAGCTCTCGTAAAATGCCTGTCAAAATTTACAAATGGATGCAAGCAGTATTCCGGCTAAAGGGTCAAACAGCTTAATTGCTGCCAAATATCTTTCCGCTTACGAAAATCAGCTAAAAAATACACCATTTTACTGTCAACAGCTTCTACAATCACACCAGGAAGTCTGACTACTCCAATGCACTTATGTCAGAGCATATGAATTTTGTAAAAAAATCATACCTCAAAAATACACTACCTTTTTTCCGTCTAACTGGGGCAGGACCCCAGACGCATGTGCCAGCCTCCCAAATGGCAGACAAAAACTTGCATTAAGACTGCCATGATCTCGCTCAGTGATGCCTCCTGTCTAAATATACGCTCCTTGACGAAAACTAAGCTCGTCCATCATAAATTATGACTGCTCCCTTAAGATTGGTTTAGTATATTTGCAAAATAAAAAAAACACCCAAAAGTAACTATACACTTTTTTGTACTAGAACTGAGCAACAATGAGTATGTGTTTGGGATGAACAACGATGAGTATGTGTTTGGGTTGAACAACAATGAGTTTGTGTTTGGGTTGAACAACAATGAGTATGTGTTTGGGTTGAACAACAATGAGTATGTGTTTGGGTTGAACAACAATAAGTATGTGTTTGGGTTGAACAACAATGAGAATGTGTTTGGTTGAACAACAATGAGTATGTGTTTGGGTTGAACAACAATGAGTACGTGTTTGGGTTGAACAACAATGAGTGTGTTTGGGTTGAACAACAATGAGTATGTGTTTGGGTTGAACAACAATGAGTATGTGTTTGGTTGAACAACAATGAGTATGTGTTTGTGTTGAACAACAATGAGTATGTGTTTGGGTTGAACAACAATGAGTGTGTTTGGGTTGAACAACAATGAGTATGTGTTTGGGTTGAACAACAGTGAGTGTGTTTGGGTTGAACAACAATGAGTACGTGTTGGGTTGAACAACAATGAGTATGTGTTTGGGTTGAACAACAATGAGTATGTGTTTGGGTTGAACAACAATGAGTATGTGTTTGGGTTGAACAACAATGAGTATGTGTTTGGGTTGAACAACAATGAGTATGTGTTTGGGTTGAACAACAATGAGTATGTGTTTGGGTTGAACAATAATGAGTATGTGTTTGGGTTGAACAACAATGAGTATGTGTTTGGGTTGAACAACAATGAGTATGTGTTTGGGTTGAACAACAATGAGTGTGTTTGGTTGAACAACAATGAGTATGTGTTTGGATTGAACAACAATGAGTATGTGTTTGGGTTGAACAACAATGAGTGTGTTTGGGTTTAACAACAATGAGTACGTGTTTGGATTGAACAACAATGAGTATGTGTTTGGGTTGAACAACAATGAGTATGTGTTTGGGTTGAACAACAATGAGTATGTGTTTGGGTTGAACAACAATGAGTATGTGTTTGGGATGAACAACAATGAGTATGTGTTTGGGATGAACAACAATGAGTACGTGTTTGGGTTGTACAACAATGAGTGTGTTTGGGTTGAACAACAATCAGTATGTGTTTGGTTGAACAACAATGAGTACGTGTTTGGGTTGAACAACAATGCGTACGTGTTTGGTTGAACAACAATGAGTACGTGTTTGGGTTGAACAACAATGCGTACGTGTTTGGGTTGAACAACAATGAGTATGTGTTTGGGTTGAACAACAATGAGTATGTGTTTGGGTTGAACAACAATGAGTATGTGTTTGGGTTGAACAACAATGAGTATGTGTTTGGGTTGAACAACAATGTGTTTGGGTTGAACGAGTGTTTGGGTTGAACAATGCGTGCGTATGTGTTTGGTTGAACAACAATGAGTATGTGTTTGGGATGAACAACAATGAGTATGTGTTTGGGATGAACAAAAATGAGTACGTGTTTGGGTTGAACAACAATGAGTATGTGTTTGGGTTGAACAACAATGAGTATGTGTTTGGGTTGAACAACAATGAGTATGTGTTTGGGTTGAACAACAATGAGTATGTGTTTGGTTGAACAACAATGAGTATGTGTTTGGGTTGAACAACAATGAGTACGTGTTTGGGTTGAACAACAATGAGTATGTCTTTGGTTGAACAACAATGAGTGTGTTTGGGTTGAACAACAATGAGTATGTGTTTGGGTTGAACAACAATGAGTGTGTTTGGGTTGAACAACAATGAGTATGTGTTTGGGTTGAACAACAATGAGTATGTGTTTGGGTTGAACAACAATGAGTATGTGTTTGGGTTGAACAACAATGAGTATGTGTTTGGGTTGAACAACAATGAGAGTTCCACGTCTGAGGCCACCAGCCACTGACACAGAAAGAAACAACAGTTATAGTTCCAACAACTAATTATCAGCTCGAGGCTTATTAAAGTTAACCTTCTGGTTTTTTAACTATATATTTTTTGTGGACTTTGTGAATGTGAACTTGTGCACCCACCCTGTGAAATCGATGACAGGTTACTCATATGAATTATGTATTAAGTGTTGTTTCTCCATACAGCCCCTTTTTTCTGGGACTAACCTAAGAGTTGTGCAGTACGCATTGCAAAGGGTGTGTGAAACTTAATTTGAAACATAATTTAAAAAAAGTAAAACAAATAATTGTGTCAACCAAGTGCCATAATTTGTTTTCAAGGGTATCAATGTTATTTTGTGAATAGGGATTCCAGGCTACAGCTCCGTACTATAGTTTTGGTCTTACTAACATATTGTAGACTGTTTCCTTAACTTTAGATGTTGCAGGGTGGAGAGTGCGTTTAGTGAGGCTAAGTGTTCTAGCGGATTGAGATGCAGTGGTGTGGACATGCTTTGCCCACGACAGTTTAGAGATAGGAGTGTGAATCGACTTGGACACTCGTTGGTTTGAGATGGTGTAGGTTAAGTGGCTTGGTTTGCGTTTATTCTGAGAAGGTGACACTTTGGGATATTGAAGTTCATTTGACACTTGACTGTCCAGTCGGCTAGTTTGTTTAGGTCTGTTTGAAGGATGTTATGGTCTACAGGTGTTTGGATTTCTCTGTATAGGATCGAATCATCGGCGAATAGTCTGATATTTGAGTTGATTGAACCGGTGATGTCATTTATGTACAGTAGGAAAATAACAAGGCCAAGGACTGAGCCCTGGGGTACACCGGAGATGACATTTGCAGGAGCTGAGTCTGAATGGGAACCATTTACTGATACAATCTGAGTGCGGTTTGATAGAATTGACTTTATTCATTGCAGTGTGTCACCTGTGATACCATAGTAGTTTAGTTTATTGAGAAGTCATTTCTGGGGAACCTTGTTGAAAGCTTTGGAAAAATCCAGGAGGAGGACGTCTATTTGTTTCTGGTCGTTCATGGAGGAAGCCCAATCTTAGACTGTTTCCACAAGTTGTGTCTGGCAGGATAGTCCAGTTCGGAATCCATGCTGTTGATGGAGGATAACGTTGTTAGCACTGAGGTATTCCCACATTTGGCTAAGAAAGATATGCTCCATCACCTTGCACAGAATGCATGCCAGCAAAATCGGTCTATAATTTACAAGATCGCTTTTGCTGCCGTTCTTGTATACTGGGGTGACAAGAGCTGTGGTCCAGGCTAGTAGGAGTTTGCCGGAGGTGTATGATTGCTGGAATATGTGTTGAATTATTGTGAATATTTCTCTGGCTGTCTCCTTAAAACTTTTGCTGGGATTTCATTTGGTCTCGACGCCTTGTTTGGTTTTAGAGCTTCAGGCTGTTTTGTGCCATTTAATCCGACATCAAGTGTTTGGATTGAAGGGAATGGTGATAGGCCTTTAGTTTGGATAGGAAGTTGTTCTTTGGTGAAAATTTATTTTAAGTGGTGAACTTAGTATGTTTGCATTGTCGTGATAACTTGTCTGCATCTTGCCATTTGCTTTTAGTTTTGGGATGCCCAGGTTTTCTGTTTTTGTTTGTTCAATGAAGGGCCAGAATCACTTAGGCTTTATGGCCTTTCGCCTATGATGTTATTGATGTAGCTGTTGTAGGATTTGGTTATTTCTTTGTTGATATCTTTTCTTTGGTTTTAGAAGTGTTCCCAGTGTTTGTTTTTCTTTGTTTTCTTAGCATTAGCATGAGTTTTCTTTATAGTCTCATTACGTGTTTTGTGATTCAGGGTAAATGTTGTTTTGATTTTGTCATGTGGCTAGGAATGGACTGTTGTATCAGTTTATTATAGTTTTTGTGAAAGAAGTTCCAGTTTGAATCGATGTCTAGATTATCAGGATTTCGGGCAAAGTACCTTTGAGCAAGAAGGGTACAGTTTCATTTGAGGGCTTCCCAGTTAGGAGACTTAAAGTTGTACACTTTGTGTGGAGGTTTGGTTTTCTTCATCGGGTTCATATTAGTGTGAAAGAGAAGAGCTTCCTGATCGCTCATGCCTGTCACTGTGTTTACGCTGGAGATAAGGGCGGGGTTTGATGTAAGTACAAGGTCAAGGATATCTTCAGATTCTGGTCGGGTCGGTTCATTTACCATATTTGTTCAACTATGTATGAAGAGTATGTCAGGGTTTGTTGAATTTATTGTTGCCTGAAGTTGGGATACTTTGTCTGTGCTCTTGACACTGTTGCGGTTGATCAGCATGGCTTTTAGTTTAGATTTTGTTTTAGCGTTTGCTCGGTCGGGGGTAGATGTATTTGCTGGATTAGGTGCAAATGTAGGGTTTTGGTCATCCATGCTATTTGTGTAGTTACTGCTGTCTGGAAGAGACTGCAGAATTGAGTATTGGTTTGATGTGGTTATGTTGCATGAGAATAGACATCTGAAATAGTTTGGAAGCCCACAGGAAGAGTCAAACCAAAGGACACTGTTGTGTTTTAATTGTTCATATGTGGTATCATTTATTTTGACACAAGGTGTGGTACGAGCAGTCACATTCATCACATTGGATGGCATGGTGGTGGTCATGAACCTCATGATTGCTGGTGTCACACGAGGTGTGGTACGAGCAGTTACATTCATCACATTGGATGGCATGGTGGTGGTCATGAACCTCATGATTGCTGGTGTTGCATGGGAAGTCTGGAGTGGAGGTGGACATGGGGCCAGGGTTTGGATGAAGGTCCCCTGCTTGGACTAGTAGTCCACAAATGTACAGTAAGGACAGGCTGTGAGGTTTAGTTCGCATCATCTTGTTTGTCTTTGTAATTGTGAATTTGGGAAAGGGTGGCAGCTTTCTTGTCAGCATTGCTGAAAATGTTGGGAGGTCATCATCGCTTGTGGAGTTTTGGTGGAGGTATCTATGCATGTTTGCAGCGACAAAGCACATGGTTTGGGCTGGTGCAAACACAAACAGGTACATGGTATCGTATATGAATATTAGTAAATTGTAGTCCTGGGCCGAGTCAGGTCTCAGGATATTTTCTAACACAGGGGTGACAGTTGTACACCCGAAGGAGGGCCTGTTAGTAAGTTCAGGAGATGGTAAAACAGAGGGGGGATATTATTCCTTACTTAGAATAATATGTTGATAAACTAGAGCTATTTTAATAATGCCTAGTTTATGTCTTAGGTCTTAGTCTTAGGTGAATTACTCCAAACAGCCCAAACTTGAGCTAACGCAGGAGTCTGTGGTGCTCGTTTGTATGTATGCGTTGTGGGTAGTTTGTTTGTTTATTTTATAGGCAATTTAGGTGATTGGGTGTGGTGAAAGGAAGGTTCATGCTTGCTGTTTGAAATGCTATGGGGTTTTCTAGTTCAGTAATTTATGGTGGGATAATATTCCAGATTCGAACTCCTCGGAGATAGAAAGAGAAGACTGCTGCATTGATGCACCAAGGGGCTACATAGTGGCCACGGTTTATTGACTGTGTTAGTAGACCTGGTGAGGGTATTATGTTGATTATGGTATTTAATATTTTGTAAAATGTCATGGCTTGTTTGATAATGAGTCGTCTTTCAAGAGATGGCCATACAAGGATGGCTATTAGGTCTGCCGAGTTTGTTTGGTGTCTATGGTAATTTTGACAAATCTGGCAGCATAGTGTTGTACTCTTTCAAGGCGTTTAATTTGGGTGGTTGTGTGTAGTTTCCACACGGGAGAGGCATACTCGAGTTTTGTTCGGATTAACATGTTATAGGCTGTTTCTGTTACCTCGGGTTTGCATGGTCCGAGGGTTCGTTTGATCATGCCTAGAACTTTTAAAGATTTGGAAGCTATGTCAGTGATATGGTTTGCCCAGGTTGGTTTAGAATATAATTTTACTCCAAGATATGGATGGCTAGAGACAGTAGAGAGTGGCTTGCAAAAAGTGAATATGAATGTACTCTGGGTTTTGTTTTGTTTGCTATTGGGAGATGCACACATTTAGATAAGTGAAATTCCATTTGCCATTTGTCAAACCATGTTTGGAGTTTGATCAGGTCAGACTGGAGAATGTTGAGGTCGGTTTCGGATGTGATTTTGCGATACATAATGCTGTTGTCTGCAAAGAGACATACGGGAGATTGGACATTTTCGTTTATGTCGTTTATGTAGAGTACAAATAGGACAGGTCTTAGGACTGAGCCCTGTGGTACACCAGATGTAAGATCTGTTCTGTCCGATAGGGCCCCATTGACTGAGACTCTCTGTTTGCGATTGGGTAGAAACGATTTGATCCAGTTTTTTGTGTTTCCAGTTATGATGTTGTGTTTGTGTAAGTGTTTCCACATGTTGCTTAGAATGATGTGCTCCATATCTTTGCAGAGGATGCATGTTAGCGAAATGTGTCTATAATTAGCGGGGTCTGATTTGTGGATTGTTTGTGTATTGGTGTTACTAGTGCTTGGAGCCAGTCATCTGGGAGTTTGCAAGTGTTGTATGACTGCTGGAAAGTGTGTGTCATGACGGGGGCTATTTCCACTGCAGTCTCGGTTGCTTTATTTTTGTTTAGGTTTTTCAGTTGCTTAATTACTCAGTCTATCCCGATTTCGAGGGAGGGGATATCGGAATAGATAGATGGAACTAGTTGGGGGATGGGGTAGATTTCATGAGTAAACACGGAACTGAATTGGTTGTTAAGTGTATTTGCTTTGTAGTGATCGTTTGTGATTGGTTGGTGGTTTGCATGCAGTGTTGAGATCATAAAAATAATTCAATTTCTTAATATAGCGCTTTTTAAGTAAGTAACTACCAATCAATGCGCTTCAAATATTCAAATGACGTGTTAAATAAACGTTAAAATCTAAATTAATTAAGAAAATAAGCTAATATAAAAATAAGGTGTAAAAATTTAATTTCAAACAATTAAATTAAAAACCAATCAATACTGTAAAATAGAGATTGTTTAGATAGCCTGAGTAGGATTTGGCTGGAGCCTTTGTGGCCTGTTTTCGGAGTTGCCTAAACCTTTCCCAGTCTTTATTACGTCCAGTTTGTTTTGCTTTTTTTATGGCTTTTATTACGTTTTCTTTGCATTCTTATTATTTCACGTGTTATCCAGGTGAGGTGGGTTTTTGCTTTGGTTTTGCGGCTGGGAATATTATTGTTGACTAGTGAAGTAAGATTATTCCGGAAAAAGTTCCAATTTGTGTTGATATCTCTTGAGTTTGGATTCGTGTCAATGTATGTTGTTGTTAGTTGTTTTATGTAGTCTTTAAGGTTATCCCAGTTTGCAGATTTATATTGGAACACTTTGTGTGGTGGTTTACTGTTACAGACTGTATTTAGGTTTACGTTAAAGGTCACAGCTTCATGATCACTCATGCCGGCAGTGGTGTGAGTGTTAGGAATTATTGATGGATTTGAAGTGAACATGAGGTCAAGGATATTGCCCGAATCAACTCGTGTGGGATCGTTGACCATGTTTTGTAATCCAAATTCAGTCATTATTTCTAGCAGTTTGTTATGCTTGCTGGCAGTTTTGTTGTCAGTGGTTTGCTGCTTGCCCCAGTTAATATCACGAAGGTTGAAGTCACCTGCTATAACTACATTAGAGGAAGTTTTTGTGTGATCTGTACAGTTGTGTCAGGGATTTGTGGAGAGCTTCAAGGGATTGGAGGTGGTCACTGGGGGGTCGGTAGTAGGATGCAAAGTATATGGATTTGTTTTGTGCGAAATGGATTTTTGTCATACTACTATTTCACAGCTGGAGTTTAGATTTGCAAGTGGTTCTGCTACAATGTCATCGTGAAACGCTATGAGAACTCCATCATCGTGGGCGTTTGTATCCTTTCGGATGGCGTTATAGTTAGGTGGTAGGATCAAACAGGTAGGGTCGTTTTCATCTATTGTGGTCTCGACTAGGAATATGATGTCAGGATTATTTGAATAGTTGTTTTTAATTGGGTTGTCTTTGTGATGCTTTTGACGCTGTTGGTGTTGATCAGAATTCCACTAAGTGTGTTTCGTTTGGTTTTCTTACGACGTTCAGTGGTTTGTTTGGATGTCCCCACACAGGAGTAGTAGGACAAGATAACATGTTTTGTGTCCCGATGTAGGGATTGCATAAGCCAGTTTGGTGTAGTACTTGTTACGGGAGTCTCTGGTGAAAGCTAGTGCCAGTCTAATACTTGTGTCAGTCCAACAAGACCTGTCATATGTTAGCAGACCATTTGGATCATCCCGGAATTTGGTATGGTTCAGGTGTATCGGGAATTTGGATATGAATGCAATAAAGATACTAATCAGAACTACCACTGGTGTGCCCATTTTGGGTGGTACCATAAGTACATCTATTGTACAAGCTGCTTTTCTTGTACAGATATGTTAAAACAGTAAAAATCAAGAGATTATATTCCACTAGATGTGGGCATTTGTTTTTCTGATTAAGTTATATATCACAGCTAATATAAATCACAGTAGTTGTAACATCACAGTAGAGGCAAACGACAGTAGTAAAATGTCAGTAAGTATGCATCACAGTTGTTATAATAAAAACTCGCAGTGAGATATTACATAAACACAATCAAATGGTAACTTGACTCTTTGTGCTGTGCAATAGAAATGAAGGTATTCACCTTGGTTGGGCGCCAGGGCGATGCTGGATAAAGAGCGTCTTGGTGAGAGGCCTAATAGTAGACAGTTTATATTGTACTTTGATTACTGTTGGTTTATGGCTGGTTACTGACAGCCTACAATTCGGACTTGTATGTTTTAGGTTAAGATGTATATAATTGAAGTTATTTTAATGTAAACAATATCTGTTTAGTTCATATATTAAATTTTGAAGAATGCGCTGTTATTTGAGTTGTATTTGGGGGGATTTGGGTTACGCGCGCTTTTAGTCCTCGTTAGTTTATTCCTCCGTGCCATCTTCTAGATTTAGTTGTTCTAGTTATTTCCAGCATTCTGCAACGTTATATTAACTAACTAGTCTGTATATATTGTGGTTACAGTGTTATGATCTTATGAGGTATCATTCAACTAGTCAGCCTTTTTCAGAACATTATCGCCAAGCCGACCTTTCTATGCTGCCACTGAGGGTGGTCACTGCCAGGGTGCTGGTCATCCTCAATTGTTCTTTTACGTCCCAAATTGAGACGGGACCCACATTAACGTGATCTCCGAGTCACGAGGGATACACAGTCCCCAATGTTGAGAGCCTGGTTTTTACACCAAATATACCATACCAGCCCAGTCTGGGTATTGAACTCGCGGCGCCGGCATGTCAGGCGGACGTGCTAACCACTACATTATCGCGCGCCCCCTTTTGATCTATATTCGGAATCAGGTGCCAAGTAAGCTAATTTGGCAAATTGAAATTTAGGGGAGTTTGATTGGAAGTGTTATTACATGGTTATATTATAATAGTGATACTACTGAACATTTCTAAGTTTGAATTTGTAAAAGTTTTTAAAATTCGTGATGTTAACGATAAACACTAGAACCAGTAAAATATACGACTGCACCTGACGCATGCGCACACCCGTCCCCTTATGTGACTGATATAACTAATGTACATATATTTAATGACTCAAGGTATCACTAAGTGGGTAGATGATGGATCACCAGTAGATATCATCTACTTAGATTTTCAAAAAGCTTTCGACAAAGTGCCACATCAGAGATTACTGCTTAAACTAAAAGCCCATGGCATAGGAAATGGTATAATTAACTGGATAGAAAAATGGCTGATTGACAGAAGACAACGGGTAGTTGTTGATGGGGAGGCTTCAAACTGGAAATCAGTTTTGAATGGGGTTCCACAGGGATCAGTACTGGGACCTATATTATTCTTAATATATATAAACGATTTGGACGATGATATAGCTAGCAAGGTGTTGAAATTTGCAGATGATACAAAAGTGTTTAGAAGGATTAAAAGTGATGGGGATAGACAGCATTTACAAGATGATCTTGACAGGTTGATCAAATGGTCTGAAAAGTGGCAAATGTTCTTCAATTTTGGGAAATGTAAATGCCTCCACACAGGACATGGGAACGAATATGTAGAATATACAATGGGGAGAACTGTACTAAGTACTACTGTAAAAGAAAAAGACTTAGGGCTGACAATTAGTCCTGACATGAAGGTTTCAGAGCAGTGTGGAATTGCAGCTTCAAAGGGAAATCAAATCCTTGGATTGATTAGGCGAAATATAGCATATAAACAAAAAGAACTAATAATACCGCTGTACAAAACAATAGTTAGGCCTCATTTAGAATATTATATACAAGCGTGGAGGCCATACCGCAAGAAGGACATAGATATGCTAGAAAGAGTACAGAGGAGAGCGACTAAATGATACCAAAACTGAGGGATCTTAGTTATAAAAAACGCCTAAAAGAATGTGGTTTAACAACACTAGAGACCAGGAGATTGAGAGGAGATCAGATAGAAGTGTTTAAAATATTGAATGGTTATGAAAATATTCATAGAAATATGTTTTTTTCAGTTAAGAAAGATAGAAAGACTAGAGGACATGAAGTTACATTAGTAAAGGAGCAGTGTAGATTAGACGTGAGAAAGTTCTCATTTTCACAAAGGACTGTGAATGAATGGAACAGATTATCTGATGATTGTGTGGGTGCTAGTAGTGTGAATATGTTTAAAAATAAAATCGACACATACCTCAGAAGGGCTGGATATATGTAGATAAAAGGGTTGGACTCTCGATAAGCCAAAGGGCTTCCTTGTCCACCTGCCATCTAGAGTTAATTCTCTGGATGGCAATCTTGTTAAATCTTGTTAAATCTTGTTAAATATTGTTAAATCTTGTTAAATCTTGTTAAATCTTGTTAAAGGTAATGTACATTTATTTTGTAAGAATGTGCCGATTATTTGAGTTTCTTTGGGTACGATTTTTGGTTTCGCGCGCTCTGCTTATTGTTTACAAATCCGCCATTTTTGATTTTTAAATTTGCATTGGTTGTTAGGCAATATAATTTAATGAACTATAACTTTGGACTAATTGAGCGCAAATGTATTTATATGGACGTATTGTGATGATGTTACTATTGCATGTCTGTAAATTTGGAATGATGACACACTTTACAATTTGTGATTTTAACAATAAACGTAGCCGCAGGAGAACAAAATAAGAATGCACGACACCTGATGCATGCGCACTGTCAAAGTATATCACTTCAATATTTATATGAAATGTTAATATACATTGCTATGATGTTTATATAAAGTACAAACATACAAACATCTTACTGGTGTGGATCAACGGGCTTAATCGTGAAGAACAAAGTGTACAATCTCTTTATTTATTATTCACAAAACATAGCTGGGATACTTTGGCTGTGCTCTTGACACTGTTGGAGGTGGAGGTTGTTGGTTTTTGTTTAGGTTTTGTTTTAGCGTTTGCTGGGTCAGGGGTATATGTATTTGTTGGATTAGGTGAAATGTAGGGATTTGGTCAACCATGCTATTTGTGTAGTTACCGCTGTCCGGAAGAGACTGCAGCATTGGGTATTAGTTTCAAGTGGTTATGTTGCATGAGAATAGACATCTGGAACAGTTTGGGAGCCCACAGCAAGAGCAAAACCATAGGACACTGTTGTGTTTAATTGTTCGTATGTGGTATCATTTATTTGGACACACGAGGTGTGCTACCAGCAGTCACATCCATCACATTGGATGACACGGTGGTGATCGTGTACCTCGATCATAACTACAGTTGCCACATGGGAAGTTTGGAGTAGAGATTGAAATGGGGCCAGAGTTTGGATGAAAGCCCCCTGCTTGGACTAGTAGTCCACAAATATACAGTAAGGACAGGCTGTGAAGTTAAGTTGGTATCATCTTGGTTTTCTTTGTAACTGTAAATTTGGGAAAGGATGGCAGCTTTCTTGTCAGCATTGCTGAAAATGTTGAGAGTCATCCTCACTTGTGGAGTTTTGGTGGACGTACCTATGCATGTTTGCAGCGACAAAGCACAGGGCTATGAGTTGTGTGAACTCCATGTCGAGGCCAGGGAGTGGATTTCTAAATAAAAATGCCCCTGGATTAGCTAAACTCGCTTTTAATTAAAATAAACAGTGCAAGTGCAGAGTTTGGGCAGGTGCAAACACAAACAGGTAGATGGTAGGGTATATGAATATTAGTATGTTTTAGTCCTAGGTCGACTCAGGACTAAAACAAATATTCTTATACCCTACCATCTACCTGTTTGTGTTTGCACCTGCCCAAACTCTGCAGTTAGTAAGTTCAGGAGATGGTAAAACAGAGGGGGATATTATTCCTTACATAGAATAATATGTTGCTAATATAGGGCTATTTTAATAATGTCCAGTTTATGTGACTTATATAACTCATTAATATTTAATGACTCAAAGTAATGTACATTTATTTTTTAAGAATGCGCTGATTATTTGAGTTGCTTTGGGTACGATTTTGGTTTCGAGCGCTCTCCTTATTGTCTACAAATCCACCATTTTGATTTTAACGTTTGTGTTGGTTGTTAGGCAATATAATTTAATGAACTATAACTTTGGACTAATTGATAACAAAAGTATTTATATGGACGTATTGTGATGATGTTACTATTGCATGTCTGTAAATTTGGAATGATGACACACTTTACAATTTGTGATTATAACAATAAACGTAGGAGAACAAAACAAGAATGCACGACACGCATACGCACTGTCAAAGAATATAATTTCAGTACTTATTTGAGATGTTAATGTACATTGGTATGATGTTTATATCAAGTACAAACATACCAATATCTTATTGGTGTGGATCAACGTGCTTCATTGTTAAGAAACCCGATAGTCATGCACATATAATTGTAGGTGGTGATTTTAATGCAGGTGATATTGATTGGAATTCATGTATGGTGTCCTTACATTTAGACCAGAAAGGATTAGGTGATGCTATTCTATCAACCCTGGAGGAGCATAACTTAAATCAGTTACAAAGAATTCCTACAAGACATGATGCTATTCTTGATCTTTATTGTACGAATAAACCAGATCTAGTTCAATCTATAAATAGTGTACCAGGTTTTTCAGATCATGATTTTATAGTAGTGGATACTATGATTAAAGCAATGTCAACAAAGACAGAACCTAGGAAGTTGTATAAATGGTCTAAAGCAGATTGGGGTCAAATGAAAAGAGATACTAAATTATTCACAGACCATTTACTGGATGTTTCATGTATTTCAGAAGAACAAAGTGTACAGTCTCTTTATTTATTATTCACAGAACATATACATAATATGATGGATAAATAACCAGAGTTGATTTACCTTGGTTACTGGCAGCACCTGAATGGTATTTTTAAGACTGCTCAGGATAACGATAACCTAAAACCACGTTGGCGTTATATAAAGTCTCAACAGCAAGATTCAGTTGGTATAACCCTCTAAAACTGGTGGTCAACTTTATTCTGATTCTAGCAGTAAAGCCTCCATTTTATGTAAGGAATTCAAATCGGTTTTCACTAAAGACACCGATTGTCCTAATAGAAATATTAATCTTGATGGTCCTCATTTTCCAGATATTGATACTCTCATATTTAATGTGGTGGGTATTGAGAAGCTACTAAGGGATATAAACCCTAGTAAATCAAGTGGGCCAGATAAGATTCCAAGTAGAATATTGAAAGAACTTGTTTCTGAGTTAGCTCCTTTTTTAACATTTTTTTTCAGAAAATCGTTGCATTCTGGGGACGTACCAGCTGAATGGTGTAAGCAACGGATCACACCAATATTTAAGAAAGGTGTAAAATGTGATCCAAGCAATTACAGACCTGTATCACTAACAAGTATTGTTTCAAAAATAATGGAACATGGGATTTGTTCCCATGTTCGTCAACATCTAGATGACCACAATATTCTATTTCCCTTTCAGCCTGATTTTAGAAAGAAACATTCTTGTGAAACTCAACTGTTACTAACAACAAATGACATTGCAAAATTACATGATCAGAATCTACAAGTGGATATTGCTATTCTCGATTTTTCTAAAGCTTTTGATGTTGTACCACACAACAGACTCTTAAATAAATTTAATTATTTTTGTATAAATGGAAATGTTCAAAATTGGATAAAGACTTTCTTAATGGGTCGAACTCAACGTGTATTGGTAAATGGTGAATTTCTGATGATAAAGAAGTAACACCCGGTTTTCATCAGGGTACAGTAATGGGACCACTATTGTTTTTATTATACTGTAATGATCTTCCAGGTGTTATTTCTCCAGGTACAAGAGTGAGACTCTTTGCTGATGATTGTTTGATTTATAGACGGGTTCAGTCTTTACAAGATCAACTAATATTGCAAGATTTAGACAGCCTTGTTAAGTGGAGTGTTGATTGGGGTATGACAATTAATATATTACTAAATGTAATATAATGAGCACAACTTCTGGTCTTCATTTACATTGTTTTTATCACAAGGGCGGGCAAATTTTGAAAGAGGTCAATGATGCAAAATATTTGTGGGTTATTTTATCAAATGATTTAACTTGGTCTAAGCACATTGCTGAAGTAGTTAAGAAAGGTAATCAAAAACTTGGATTTTTACGTAGACATTTTAGGGGCAGTTCTCAAAATTGCAAAACAAATGCATATATTTAATTAGTAAGAGCTGGAATGGAATATGCTGCAACAATCTGGGATCCATTCCTAATGAAAGAAATTAACAGCCTTGAAGTAATTCAAAGACGTGCAGCAAGATGGACAAAATCTAAATATTCATATGAAATAAATGTGACAGAATTGTTAAAAGACTTAAATTGGGCACAGTTAACAGATCGGTGATGTAATATGCGTTTTACTCTGTTTTATAAAATAAAGAATGATGAACTGTCAATCAAATATTCAGACTTTCGTGTGCAAAAGGTTAATAGAGCTACACGGGTAGGATCATCGATGGGTCAAGATGGGAATATGTTATTTAATCACAAATTAAGTAGACCTAGTTGTAATAAAACCATTTTGTCTAAATCTGTATTGATAACTATACCAGATTGGAATAAATTATCCAGCAATATTCTTGCAGCCTGCTCCAGTACATCATTTCGGACCAGGCTAGAGGCGCTACCCTGAACGTATTGCCTCTCTTCTATCATCCATGTGTTGTCCTTTCTGGGAATTTATGGATTATTTTTCAAGATTAAGATGATGCAAGCATGAATGCCACGAGACACTCTGAAGTCATGTCTACGCATGCGTGTATAATCAGACTGAAAGGGGGACAGATCACAATGTTTATCATAGATACGAAACATGATTATCATGAGCTACAGGACATTACAATTGGAACCTCACCAATCCGGAAACTGTATGTCGTGTCTCACGTGGATCGGAAGGTGTGGATAAAATATTCATGCAAAATAACTGGGTATGTTATTATTACTGATAATATAGTGGATGTTTATTATAACATAACATGATTTCTGAATGCTGAGGTATCCGGAGTAAACAATAATGCGGTTCCACTGCATCCCGGTTAACTGGCAGCAACAAAAAAGTAAATAAATACATTTATTTGGGTTATTTTTGTATATTTAGTTTTTCAGTTATATAATGTCATACAGTGGTGAAATTCCACCACTGTATGACATGATATTACTTTTATATTTCTTGAAGAATTTAATGTAATTTCAAAAACCTTTTTGTTTCGTAGTAATATTGTTGTCACCATCTCTTACATCTATAATATTTTCGATGTAACCACAGTATAAGCCCTTCTTTCTTATTGTTGTACTGTAGCCTTCATTGCTCTATATGCTGACTCATGCTTTTTACTCGATGTAATCACAGTAAGCCCTTCTTTCTTCTCGTTGTACTGTAGCCTTCATTGCTCTATATGCTGACTCATGTTTGTTACTCGATGTAATCACAGTAAGCCCTTCTTTCTTCTCGTTGTATTGTAGCCTTCATTGCTCTGTATGCTGACTCATGTTTGCTACTCTTCACCTTCACCTTATTGTTGATCCATGGTTTATGATTGTTGTTTCCTCGTATGAATTTACTTGGAATAAACATTCCCATACCATACGTTATTGTATTACAACATTGTACCCGACAATCCTCAACATTAACATTGTCTAGTCCATCGAAGAATGTAATTGAACATTGTCTTAATTTGTTTTGAATCCATCGTAATGAGAGTTTTTGTAGATAAGTACCGCACTTTGCCGTTTAATTGTTTGATGAGGCCTAAGGTTTGATTCTATTAAAACGGCATCATGGTCACCTATGCCTGGTATAATTTTCACATTTCCCACAAGTGATTGATTATATTTAAAGAATACCGGGTAGGTCTAAAATGTTATGTATGTCTTCAATTGTCCTCGTAGGGTCTCTAACAATTTAATCTACGAATTGTTTTTTAACAATTGTTAAAAGCTGCTTGGAATAACAAGAATGACCTGAGTTAGGTTTCCCACTCTCGCTTTCCCACTCAATAACTGGTAACTTAAAATCTCCACCTAATCATATATGTGAATTAACCGAATATTTGACATAACTGTTTGTATTTAAATGCTGGAGGGTAGAGGGTGCGTCAAATTTTCTAGCGGATTGAGGTGCAGTTGTGTTGACATGCTTTGTTCATGACAGTTTATAATCTATTGTGATACCGAGTTAGGGGTGTGAATCGACTTGGGAAACTGGTTGGTTTGAGGTGGTGAAGTGGCTTTAGTTATTTACGCTTACGGGTAATTCTGAGAAATGTTGAAATTTAATATATATAGTCAACATTTAATAAATACGTAGCCTCGCACAATATTATTATGTTCTATTTTCTCCGTAAGTGTGTTTTAAGATACGGCAGTCCGTCCGTAATTTGGGGCGACAACGGGCAATAAATGAGTGTGTGTATGTGCAGTAGTGTGGTGTGCGTGTGTGTGTGTGTGTGTGTGTGTGTGTGTGTGTGTGTGTGTGTGTGTGTGTGTGTGTGTGTGTGTGTGTGTGTGTGTGTACGTGTGTAAGCGTGTGCGTATTCGTGTGTGTACGCGCGCTTGTATGTGTACGTGTACGTATATCAATGTGTATGTTTCTGTTAGTATATTTGTGTGCGTATGTGTGTGTCTGCGCCCGCGGGGGGCGTGTGTGTTTCTGCGTTTGTGTGTTTGTGTAAGAAGTGAGGGTGTGTGTGTGTGTTCTGTGCATATAAGTATGGTCGTGAGTGTGTGTGTGTGTGTGTGTGTGTGTGTGTGTGTGTGTGTGTGTGGGTGTGTGTGTGTGTATGTACACACGCGTGCATATATGTGTGTGTGCGCTGATGTGTATGTTTCTGTTAGTATGATCGTCTGCGTGCGCGGGCATGTGTGTGTGCGTTTTTGTGTTTGTGTGAGTGAAGGTGTGGGTATGTGTGCTTAGTGTTTGTATGAGTGTTCATTGCATGTGTGTGAGTGTGCGTTTGTATGTGGGTATTTTTGTGCTACATGTGAATGTGTGTGTGTGTGTGTGTGTGTGTGTGTGTGTGTGTGTGTGTGTGTGTGTGTGTGTGTGTGTTGCTGGTGAATGTGTGTGCGTGTTTGTGTGTTTGCGTGCGCATGCGTGTCTGTCCCTTTGTGTGGGTGTGTAGTTGTGTAAGTGTGTTTGCTTTGGGTATGTGTCTGTGTGTGTTCATGGGGGTGTGTATGTATATATGTATGTGTGTATGCGGGCACGCGTTTGTGTGGGTGCGTGGGAGTGCTTGCGTGTGTGTGTGTTTGCGTGTGCGTGTGCGTGTGTGTATACGGGATTATGTGTGTGCGTGTGTTTGCGTGTGTGTTCACGTGTTTCTGTGTGTGCTGCAGCTGTGTGTGTGGGGAGTACATGTATATGTGTAAGCGCGCGTGTGTGTGCGTTTGTATGTGTATGCGCGCTTGTATGTATTAATGTGTATGTTTCTGTTAATATGATTGTGTGCGTGAGTGTGTATGTTTGCACGCGGGCGTGTGTGTGTTTGCGTTTGTGTGTTTGCGTGATTGAGGGTGTGCGTGTGTTTTTTTGTGCGTGTATGTATGTGTGTATGTATGTGTGTGTGCACTTGTGTGTGTGCGCTTGAATGAGTGTGTTGTTGTGTGCGTTGTGTGTGTGTTTGCGCGCGCATATGCATATACATGTTTATGTTAATATGATGTATGTAGATAATAATAATATATTACGTTGTGTATATAATGAAAGATCTACATGTGTGTAATATGTATGTATATGTGTGTGTGTGTGTGTGTGTGTGTGTGTGTGTGTGTGTGTGTGTGTGTGTGTGTGTGTGTGTGTGTGTGTGTGTGTGTGTGTGTGTGTGTGTGTGTTTG
This sequence comes from Paraescarpia echinospica, assembly GCA_020002185.1. Lineage (NCBI taxonomy): Eukaryota > Metazoa > Annelida > Polychaeta > Sabellida > Siboglinidae > Paraescarpia > Paraescarpia echinospica. The sequence goes on along the minus strand of JAHLWY010000621.1, from coordinate 21,295 downwards.
TGCTGCTGGTGAATATGTATGCGTGTTTATGGGTGTCTGATTGTGCTTGTGTGTGTGTGATTGTGTGTGCGTGCGCGGGATTTTGTGTATATGTGTGTGCGTCTGTTTGTGTGTGTTCAGGTGTGTGTCTGTGTACGTGTGAGTAAATATGGAAATGAACGGTTATATTACTTGAACGCTGTGTTACAAATGAAAGTGACAGGCAAATTTAGATTAGGTAGGGGGCAGCTGCCCCTGGAATTTCGTTTTGGAGCAGACATATGGTTCTCCCTCCAATAAATATGAACGTTGTTTGTTTTGGCGGGCCTCAAGGGCGGGTGGAAATCAAGGTTTTCAGATAGGATTAAGGTGTTTTGACGACCGCGAAGAGGGGTTGCTATTGGAGGGCAGATGCATGGTCCTGCCCCTCCACCCAGTAATAAGTTGCGCTGCGGCGAACAATTTTCAACAGCACTGAAACTCCGGCAGCCCCCCAATATTAATTTCGTTCTTGTGCCAATAAATTCACCCCTACATTGTATGTTCACTCCCATATGTGAAGTAAATTGGTAAGACCATTGTGGTGATATACTGAGCAACATTTGTATTTTCAATTGTTCTTTAACTCATTCAACCTCAACCTCAATCAATTATGTGAAAATAATACGACGCAGCATCTCCTGGTGGTTACTCCCATGAAGTATAGTTGAATATTACAGAATAAAAAATAGCTAATACGATTTGTGTGACATTGCTTGTTTTGTTGACACACTGAGTTGTCATAACTCAACAGTCTTAACTGTAATGAATGTTAAAATGCGTTATCATGTGCGACAACTTGATGATTATTCTGATGATGATGCGTGGTGAGATGATGAATGTGGCACACATTATTTGGATGATTGTTTTGTATACTTGGCAATATCGTATTGTGAATTGTCACAGCTTGACAGTTGCAACTGTATCTCCAAACTTATATTATTGTGTATGACATAGCACCGCCTCATGACTGTAATGACGAAACTATTATAATGACGTCCTTATCGTTTATAATAGTAACTCGTACGTTTCATATGGACATATGTTTATCAATGAAAATGTTATAAATACTAATACATTCATTCAGTGTTGCAATCATTCATTCAGTCAGTCAATGACAATCGTTATACCACAAACATTTCACAGTTTCAAACTAGCGCTCGCATTTTGTAAATACAGAATACGTCCTTACTTTCTGAGTTGGTAGCCCAGAAATAGACCATTGCCAAGATCATATCTCGAAATAGCGGCCAGACTGGGACAGACGGCTGAGGTCGGGTCAGCTTGTTGAAACGTCTGGGCGCCATTTAGTTTTTTTCTAAACTTTATCTAAGTCTAACAAATTGCAGAACAACTCCTGATTTGTCGAGACAATCGCTGGGCAATATGTCTATTGACTGATGCGTTGTCTCTGCCGACGAAGTGATATAGCGCAGTTTGACACTCAACAATCAATAATCTGCCTGGCATTCTGTGATAGGCCACTGGTCTCTACTGACGACGGGAGTGGACAATGTGACCAGTGTATAATTCGTGCGTTGTTCAGCTGACGGTATAACATATAATGTATGCATATTCACGCAGCCGTCGGGATGAGTGACTACTTGTGAATGTGGGCGGAATGCAACTTTATTGTAGACTACAGTGTATACGGAACGCAAATTAAACAGGCTTCGTTGACAAGAACGATTTGAAGAGACACCACCACATCACTCACTCTCACATTCACCCACTCACCCCCCACCATTTCTCTGTCTGTACCTCTCGCTCACTCACTCACTCACTCACTCACTCACTCACTCACTCACTCACTCACTCACTCACTCACTCACTCACTCACTCACTCACTCACTCACTCACTCACTCACTCACTCACTCACTCACTCACTCACTCACTCACTCTCTCCTCCCTCTCATCCCTCCTCCTCCTCCTCCTCCTCCTCCTCCTCCTCCTCCATCACCTCTCTCTCTCTCTCTCTCTCTCTCTCTCTCTCTGTGTGTCACTCACTTTGTACTTTATATGTTTCCTGAATATGTCCTTATACTTCCACGTACTACATAATGATACATACTGATACGTAGTGCTACACAGGTGGTAATACAACGAAAGCATTTTATATCTTCGATTTTATTAAAGACCAGTAGCAGTACCCCATACTTCTAGAAAACCTTGCAATGTCTGATTACGATCAGTTTTTTGTTTTTTTCGATAGTACTTGGTGTGTAGATGACATTTTGGCAGGGTGGCCACTTGCCACCCGAATGGCTTTTTGCAGAATCCAAGATGGCCGCCGCGCAGAACTAAACTGTAGATTTCGTCGTAAGTCCTGTTCTAAATACTGTAGAATGATGATGTTGGCCTCCATACGTATTTTTTCGAAGGCGAGAAATCGGAATCTGATGTGATTTATTTGGGTTTACATATTCACAACAATGAGGCGACTCAGTACAAGTTGTCGTCTGATGATGACCTGGAGATGATATATTCACCCGGCCGCACCCTGAGCGACCAAGCAAACTAAATAAAGCTCAGGTGCTTGGAAAGTATACTATAGAAGCAACATTATTGCAAACGGGCAAATGCTAATTGAGCTCTGCACAGAACTACAACTCACCATTACAAATACTATCTCCAGCAAAAGTACCGTCGGAAGAACGTGGCTGGAGTAACGATACAAGACGGCTCGAGTTACACACGGACACCCCGGGAGTGTTACCAGTGCTCACTCCTGGAGTGTTACCCGTGGACACAGCGACAGTTTTACCCGTATTTTATTGTTGCACCGATATTAATTTCTGTTAACATATCCCACATTTCTCAAATATAATTTTACGTTCGCCGTCCATAATCAAGCATTTCGATACTATATAGATTAATGTAATATCATGTTTAAAATTCATTGAAACTCTTTACATGGTGATGGTCGTATTGCCGGCGCCGTCTTGTGCCGGTCCAACTCACGGAAACTTTTTCTCGATTCTTCATTGTGGGTCAAAAGGTATACGCAGTGCAAAGCGTTGATCTGCCAGGTACACGAACATGACCGTCGTCTCTGAGAACGTTTTACATAATTATATATCAGGTCGTTATTTGAAATTGTATGCGAATACGGTGTTATTGTGATGAACAGATGGCTGCTGGTCGGTGCAGTTGAAAAACATAATTAATAATTAATGACTACTCTATGGAGGATTGGCATTCAAATGTCTGAGGTCGTGTTTCAGCGTCGGTTACAAGCGGCTCTGGAAAATTAAAGCGGCAACAACAAAAAAGCTGCAAGTGTGCTCGAACAAACCAGTCTGAGAATAAATTGTGACACAAAAATGGGAAATCCACAGCTGAGATTGCTGCCTGCGAGAAGGGTGAATTGTTGACAGACGATGGAAGATGCAGTGGAAGAAAAGTAACAAAAAGAACAGAACAGCAGTAGCAGTGGAGTAATACATGATCTCGGTGCCCTTATCCAAAATAGAATTTGGCGCCACACCACCCGCATCCCCACCCCCACCCCAAGCCGCCTGTACCTGTTATGATGGCTGCAGTTTTAATATTGCTTGCATGTATATATTGCACTTTATTTAGAACATATTGTTGCCCCAAAAACAAATCCAATAAGCTAACATCACCATCAGAACCACCAACACAATCAGCAACAACAAAAGGAACATCACAATCATAAACGACAACAACACTAACAACAGCAACAATACTAACAATAATATCATCACCAACATCACCAACATCATCACCATCACCAACACCATCACCAACATCATCACCCCCACCATAACCATCACCGTCACCAACATCATCACCATGATCAACACTATCACCAACATCATCACCACCACCAACTTCATTACCAATGCCACCTACGCCACTACCTACACTATCATCAACACCACAAACATCACCACCTACACCACCGTCTCCACCTCCACCACCAGCACCACCAGCACCACGAGCACCACCACCTGTTCCACCACCACCACCATCATACCACATCCACAACCAACATCACATTCACCTCCACCAACATCACATCCAACACCATCACCACAACCAACACCATATTCACAATCACCACCACCACCACCTCCATCACTTTCACTGGTGGTAATCGTGCAGCAGCACTGTTGTTGGTCCAGTAGTTTATTTCCAAATCCAAAAATTCGGGAATACAATTCGCTTGATTGTTTTATTATTCGCTGTTGACTCTATTGCTAATATAATATAATATTATTTAATATAGTATACTATGCACATAAAAAGCTAGCTTTCGTTGGAAACCCTTAATCATACAGTGTGTACACATATGCCATTTAAATTGCGTGGGAAGTCTTTACCTTCTGCTGGTCTGATTGGCGGCCCCAAGTTCTGCCTGTCCCACTAACGGAAACTTGCAACTCTTCACTTCATTTTGGCTCAAAAGTACTCCGCAGCGCAATATTTTCAGCTGCCATTTATGTCAGATAGATCGTCGCGGAATACAACTTCGATAGAATATGAGGTCTTTGTTTTAAGTTGTATACGAATACGGCGTTATCGTATGGCCGTTGTTCGGTGCAGTTGAAAAACATAATTAATACTGTTGAGTTGATATTCTATGGAGGATTGGCATTCAGATTTGAGAGGTGGTGTTGCGGCGCCGGTTAAAACCGGCTCTTGAGAAGTAGAGCGACAATAACAAAATAAGCTGCAAATTTGCGCGAATACACGAGTCTGAAAATAAATACCGGAAAAGAAAGGGGAAGTTACCGATGATGCACAACAAATATCAGATCGTTTGACGGGTTCGCAACATGTTCTGGTTACAGGCCCGGTAGGCCCGTATTATGATTAGCTTGAAGTTGATCACTGTCCAGCAGTGTAACATGTGTACACATGGTAGAGTACACGGCCCCTGTACACGGGACACATAAGGAAGATTACACGGCCATTGTACACAGGGCACAGAAGGAAGAGTACACGGCCCTTGTACAGGGGGCACAGAAAGAAGAATAAACGGCTCTTGTACGAGGGGCACAGAGCGAAGATAAATAATTTAATTGTTGTCCAACAGAGCCACTGCAACCGCCGCCAGAACTACAACCACCACCACCACCAAAACCATCGCCACCACATGATGTGTTGTGTCCGTTTTATTCATCTCTGGTTTTACAAGCACAGCTTCAATATGGCGACGGTGTATCTCGGACTTCTTCAGCACAATGTATCACTACACCTTGATGTATCTAATACAAGGAGTCCCATATTACAACATCTCCCTGTATGAGATAATTATAACTATCAGGTATCATTGATGACTTATATAAGTATAATTATGCGAACTATGGGAATGTCGTCACGTGTGTGATCCCCCAAGTCTTTACGAACTGCTTGAATGCTTGGCCTGTATATTGTAAGCCATTGTCTGTCAAGATTTGATCAGATCGTCCGAACATTGCGCAGTAGTGGCATAGCTTCGCATCGCCGTTGTTGACTGGGTTAGGCAAGCGACTCAGTGTATCTGCCAGGATCATTTGCTCACCTGGCCGATAATCAACCGTGAAGTTGTAGCCTTGATCTTCAGCAACATGCGCTGTAGCCTTGGTGGAGCCGCATGTAGTGGCTTTGCGCATATCGTCAACAGCGGCTTGTGGTCCGTGACCACGGTAAACGGTCTGCCATACAGGTAGTAGGTATGGTACCGCTGGATGCCGTGTACGATTGCAAGCATCTCACGCTCGATGTTAATATATCGAGATTGACACTCGGTGGGCGTTTTCGACCCGAGAGCTACAGGTCTCTGCTTCTGGACAAGTGCTAACCCCAGTCCTTTTTGTGATGCGTCGACTTCTATGTGAACTAGTGCAGTTGGATCGTAGTAAACATGCGCTCGCGGATATGGCAAGCTTTAGCTAGCCAAAGCTCTTCTGGTGGTCTACACACATGGCACATCTTTCTTTTAGAGTCATCGTAGTGTATGTGCTCTCTCTGCGAAGTGGGGAATTAATTGAGAGAGATACGTCATCATCCCCATGAATCGGTGCAGATTTTCCCGATTTTTAGGTGTCGGCATGTTCTGTATGTCATGCACCTTGCCGTCGTCAGGTGAGATTACATGTTCTGTATGTCATGCACCTTGCCGTCGTCAGGTGAGATTACATGTTCTGTATGTCATGCACCTTGCCGTCGTCAGGTGAGATGCCATGTTCTCTATGTCATGCACCTTGCCGTCGTCAGGTGAGATTACATGTTCTGTATGTCATGCACCTTGCCGTCGTCAGGTGAGATGCCATGTTCTGTATGTCATGCACCTTGCCGTCGTCAGGTGAGATGCCATGTTCTCTATATCATGCACCTTGTAGTCGTAAGGTGAGATGCCATTGTGTAGTTGCATCTTTTGCTTGATGAGGCATTTTGTAGAACTGAATACCAACCCTTCTTTGCATGCTTGCTCCATCAGCTTGATCAGGTTCCTATCATGGTCCTAATTTTTCTCGCCAGATACAAGCACATCGTCGCAGATCCCTGTGACCCCATTCAGGCCCTCCAGGATCTGGTCCATTTTAGCTTGAAATATGTCTTGAGATACATTCAACCCAAAGGGAAGTCGTCGCCAGCAAAATCTGCCGAATGGTGTACGAAACGTAGGTAGCAGCTGCGAATCTTCATTGAGATGAATCGACAAATATCCGGCTTTTGCGTCCAACTTGCTAAACATTTTGGCTTTATCGAGTTCTGGTTTGATTTCCTCCAAGGTAGGTATTTTGTGAGGACATCTGCGTAACGCTGCGTTGATACGTTGTGGATCGATACATACACGGATTGAGCCATCACTCTTCGTGCTATATGTCAGAGTAGAACACCAGTCTGTGGGCTCCTCTACTTTACGTATGGCCACTTGGGAGACCATGTTCTCGAGTTCTCGTTTCATTTGTCCTTCATGTGGATACTGCACTTGCGGGGTGTTTCAATGAATGACTCTGCGTCGTCTTTCAATAGGAGTTTTGCTTCCCCTGAGAAGTTCCCGATAGTGTCAAACTGCTGTGGATAGACACGTTTTAAGTAATTTACGTTATTGATGACTGGTTGACCATTCAGACGTTATGTCGTCTCGGTGGTGCGCTTTCCTACGTTTGGTACGCCGTCCACGTTTATGGTAACCAGCTGCCATTGCTCGCTGGTTGGTAGGCCAACAACTGCTGGGCATGGTACATCAACGACATAAAAGGTTGCCTTTAACCACTTGTCGTGTTTTTGTATGCTGTTAGTCTGACGTTGTTCGCTGGTTCCAGTACATGTGACGCTTGTTCGCCGTACATCTGCTAGAACGTTCTCATTGGTAAGGTGTTCGCAATGTACAGTCATTTATTTAGATCCCTGGCGGTTTGATCTTCAGCTTTTGTATGCCTCGTCGCGAGTTATAGTGTCAAATTGCTGTCAAGGCTCTTTGAGCTTAGAGTAACCGAGTAGAAGTATTTTTTGGTAAGTCTCGCCATCGGTTTCATAGTCTGTTTCTACTGAGTTAAACTCTTTGCCTTTCTGTTCTTTTCCTCTTCTCTGGCTGTATCTGTCTCTGCTGCGACTGTCTCTCTGGGAGCTGCATTGACGTCTGTGAGTGCTTCTGCTACTTGCGTGTCGTGTGTGTTTTCTTCGACGAGTCATTCTACAGCATTTCTCTCAGTGGTCTTTGGTTCCGCATGCATTGAATTTCTGTATTTACATCCATGCGTGTGCACTGCCTGTAGTTGTCATGAACACTGGGCCAATTTATGTTTCGTATTTTCGTCCTTCAGCCAGTGTGTCTGCTGTTGTGTATCTCTTAGGTTTTCCCAACAGGTCTTTGCGAAAGCCATCATATGCGGTGTTGGCTATGATGAGTTCCAATTAATTCAACATCTGAGAATTCACATTTAAGTGCTGGGTGCGTGCGCGTGTGACAAAATAATCAAGTGTCTCATCAGGCTTTTGTCGATATCGCATAAGAAGCAGCCTGTGTTTAGGAAAGTTGTAGTTGGTTGTCAAAGAAATCCCATAACTGTGAAGGAGTTTTCTTTTGGTCATCAGTCAGACCGCAGGCATTTAGCCGCTTGAGGCCCTCGTCGCCTATGCCTCTGCAGATTTTTCTCGCCTGCGCTATATCTGCTGTAATGTTCTCATTCTCTAAGGAGAGTGTCATTTTTTGTTTAAGTAACCCCAAAGCAACACCAAGATCTGCACTGGACCAGTCCATGATTGGTATATGTGATGCCATGTTGTTAGAATTGCAAGCGAGCAATGTCAATGTTTGTTTACAGCAGCGAGCGTAACGGCGGTAATGTCATACAATGCTTATAGGTCATGCGAAGTTTGCGTGCAACGCTGTGTTTATTAGCGTTGTGTGGTATGTCGTAATCAAGTTGAGTGCCGCGCCATTTGGAACACGCTAATAAAACTGTAATATTGCTTATCGGTTTGAAGCAAACAGAACATAATGCCATGGCACAGTTTTTCAACAGGTACAAGGCGTGTGTGCGTTTCACTTCGCTGCCACCAAGATGTGTTACAGTGTGCTGCCCTTTTTAAAAGGTCAATGTGCCGTTTTAGTAAAAGGGCACACAGAGCGCGGTGAGCAGTTGTTAAAAGGACTCTTGCGACACGCAATTAAATAAAATACATGATATGTAGTAGCAGTGTACAGCTTGTAGTTTAATATCATACTACTTACATATAGTATATTATGGACACAGTGTATACATATATTTATGTACTTTAATAATTTGATAGGCTCGAGCGTTGTAAAACAAAAAATAATATTCAGCTTTACATAACTGTTTAATTTGTGTCAATCTGCATAATACTTCACATACACATGTAATATTATACAGGTAATATGTGTGCCAAATTCCTTTGAGCGAGGTTTAACATAATTGAGATATACTGTTATGTTCGATTTTGAAAAATTTTAATATACAAGCAACACTCTAATTTTCAAAAATGACATTTAGATAAATATAAATGTGGACAAATGGAATATTATAGTATATATAGACAATACAACATGTTTAATTAATTTAGTTAAATTTGCATGTCTTAACCTTATTTAAGTTTGAGCAAAACACAATATTTAGCATGACATAACATTTTAGTAAATGTGAGCGTTAATGTGTGTTTTGCCGAGCGTCATGGGCGGGTGCAAGTCAAGGTATTCTGATAGGATTAAGGTGTTTTTGGCGACCGCGAAAGGGGAGTTGCAATTGGAGGGCAGGTATACGGTTTTGCCTCCCACCCAGTAATAAGTGGCTTGGCGGCAAACAAATTTCAACAGCACTGAAGCTCCGGCAGCCCCCCCCCCCCAATATTAATGTCGTTCTCGCGCCATTAAGTTCACGCCGATATTGTACGACACATGTTTGAAAAAATGCACTGCCTGGCACAAGTATTTTTATAATGAATATAGAGAGAAATATAATATAAAACGTGCACGACTAACAAAGCGTCCTGTGAAAACATCATTATTATTCACCGCTATCAGAGTGATACATTTATTGGCATATATTTTATTATAGTCACAATGTGTTTTGTATATATCGAACATGTAACATGTTTTAATTAATGACCGAATATTGTGTTTTGTAAATATCGAACATGTAACATGTTTTAATTAATGGCCGAATATTGTGTTTTTCGAAAACATTAAAGACAATCGATCCTCGTGCGCACTCGCTTCGAGCGTTTGCTGGAGTAGTACACCCAAATAATCAGATGAAGTAAATTTATAAGACCATTTTGGTGATATATTGAGCAAAACTTGTATTTTAATTTGTACTTGAACACATTCAACGTCAATCTCAATCAATTATGTGAAAATAATACGACGCAGCATCTCCTGGTGATTACTCCAATGAAATGTAGTTGACTATTACAGACTAAACAAATAGGTACTACGATTTGTGTGACATTGCTTGTTTTATTGACACATTGAGTTGTCATATCTCAACAGTCTGAACTGTAATGGATGTTAGAATGCGTTATTATGCGCGACAACTTGGTGATTATTCTGATGATGATGCATGGTGAGATGATGAATGTGGGACAAATTATTAAGATGATTGTTTTGTATATTTGGCAATCTCGTGTTGTGAATTGTCACAGCTTGACAGTTTCAACTGTATCTCCAAACTTATGTTATTATATGTGACATAGCAATGTCTCATGACTTCAATGATTAAAATAATATAATGACGTTCTTTTCGTTTATAATAGTAACTAGTACGTTTCGTACGGACATCTGTTTATCAAAGAACATTTTATAAATTATAATTATATAGTGATTGTTGCATTCACTCATTCAGTTATTTAATGACAATCGTTATACCACAAACATTTCACAGTTTCAAAATAGCACTCGCATGTTGTAAATACAGAATACGTGCTTACCTTCTGAGTTGGTAGCCCAAAAAAAGACCATTGCCAAGATCAGATCTCGAAACAGCGGCCAGACTGGGACAGACGGCTGAGGTCGGGTCAGCTTGTTAAAACGTCGAGGCGCCATTTACGTTTTTTCTAAACGTAATCTAAGTCTAAAAAAATTACCGAACAACTCCTGATTCGTCGAGACAATCGCTGGGCAATCTGTCTGTCGACTGATGCGTTGTCTCTGCCGTCGCGTTGATATAGCGCAGTTCGACAATCAACAATCAATAATCTGCCTGGCATTCTGTGATAGGCCACTGGTACCTACTGGTGACAGGAGTGTACAATGTGACCAGTGTATAGTTAGTGCGTTGCTTCAGCTGACGGTATAACATAAAATGTATGCGTATCCACGAAGGCGTCGGGACGAGTGACTACTTGTGAACGTGGGCGTAATGCAACTTTGTTCTAGACTACAGTGTATATAAACGCAAAATAAACAGGCTTCGTTGACAATAAGAAGAAGAAGAATTTGTTTTATTTGACCCAGACATTTCAAATAATTCATACAATACATCCATGTCAAAAAAATTAAATAATACAAATATATAACCTTATAGTAAACATTGCATAATGTATGATAAATAACAAAAAGTAGGGTCAGGAGACTCCTTTAAGACTATGGTAGTCGCTATCGAGCAGCCATCTTTTGTAATAAAACTTTAACTGAATCAATACATCACCTAATCAAATTCTTCCAGAATAAGAAGAAGAAAGAAGAAAAAAACAATAATATGTTGCATGTGTATAGTGTGAGCAATTTTACATGCTTATTGAGTTTGTCGTTTAGGCACTGTTTTGTACTGTATCAAGTTGACATGTGGTTGTCGGTTCTTAATTTTGCATACATATATAGCAATTTTGCCTAGTGCATGTTACTTGATAGTTTTGTAAAAAATAAAGTTTAACATACTTGGCAAATCCTTGTGAACTGTGTGTACTAAGCTTTTCTTTGACAATATCAGGAATGTTATTTAGTAAAAGTGGTAAATTATGCCTAAGGCATTTCTTAGCAAATTCATGTTTAATTTTCTAATTGTATATTTTAGTTTTGACTCTTGTATCGTGATTATGTACCTCATAGTTAAATATTATCCTCCAGTTTTGTCAATAAACTGGTAAGTCATTGTATAAATATTTATAGTAAAATTGTAATTGTTGTAATTTAAGAATGTCATCTACTTTTAACAAGTTGAGTTTTTTGTGAAGTGGTTCTGTGTGGGAAGTATAATTACTTAAGGTAATAATTATCAGGGCTTTTTTTGAAGTTTTATTATTATATTTGATTGAAAGCCCCACACCATGATGCAATAATTAATGTGTGGTACTATTAAAGAATTATATAATATTATTTTAATATGAAGAGGTAACACATGTTTCAATTTATTTAAAATGCAAATTTTTTTAGAACAAGCATTTCATATTTTTTCAGTGTGCTTTTTCCAGTTTAGATTTGTATAAAACAAATTTAAACCCAACAAACTAAATTATTGGACTTGTTCAATATTTACATTGTCTATCTTCAGAGTAAGTGTCTGTATATTTTTCTCTGCCTTTTGAAATGTCATGTATTTCGATTTTGCTATGTTTAGCAATAATTTATTTATTTTGAGCCATTCATTTATTTTTAAAAGTTCTTAATTTATTAAGGATTCTAAATTTTCGTCATATATTTTATCGCTGAAAGTGTTTAGTGTACTTGATAGAGTTGTATCGTCTGCATAAATTATGAAATTAAATATTTTACTGGCTTGTGCAAAATCATTGATATATATGATGGATAACAGGTGTCCTAAGATTGAACCTTGTGGTACACCTGTTGTTATTGATAACATATTTGATTTTATATTGTCAATTTCCGTATATTGTTTACGATTTATTAGGTAACTGCTGAATAAGTTCAGATGTGTTCCATGTATACCATAATATTTCAATTTGTCAATTAAAATTAAATGGTCAATGGTATCAAAGGCTTTGGAAATATCTAGGTAAATATTAATGGGTATTTCATCCTTATTCAGTTTGGTTATTATTCTATCTACTAATTCTAGTGCTGCGTATTCAGTTGAATGTTTAGGTCGAAATCCATGCTGATGGTCAAAAAAAAAAACTTAGAGTCTTTTAAATAAGATGATAATTGGTCAAAAATTATTTTATGAAGTACTTTTGAAATATCTGGTAGAAGAGATATTGGTCTATAATTATTTAATACTGCTGGCTCACCTTTTTATAAATGGAAATTACCTTAGCAATTTTTAGTTTATCAGGGAATATTCCTGTGGTTAATACTTGATTTGTTAATAAAGTAAAATATTTGGTTAGTGCAGGTTCGAGCATTTTTAGCAGTTTGGTAGAAAGACCATCACATGCACAGTTATTTTTTTTGGTATCTTCTTCAACATATTTAAATGTAAAATTACAGTTTACTATTTTATTTAGATAATATGAATGATCATGGGTGCCTTTGTATTTAATATCATTAGCCAGATTACTACCTATATTGGTAAATAATGTATTGAATTTATTTGCAATTTCTAATTTGTCTGCCACAATAGAATCGGATTCTTTAAAATATTTTGGATATGATTTATTAATTTTATGTTTAGACAGGATTTCATTTATAGTTTTCCAAGTGTTTTTTATATCAAATTTAAATTTATTAAAACATTTGTCATAATATGATTGATTTGCTTTGCGAAAACTTCTTTTCAAAATACTATTGTATGTTTTTAGATTAATCAATAATACGCCATATTCAGAAGATTCAGGGTTTGTGATTTTTAATTGTTTGTAAAGTTTGTCTCTGTATCGTATTGAGGTTAGCAAGCCTTGAGTTATCCATGTAGATTTTTTATGTTTATATTTATTATATTTCACTAATTTGCTAGTCACATATTTATTTTTAGCTTGATTTATTTCATTGATGATGATGTTGTAATTATGGTTTAGATCAGCATTTGAACTTGTATCACATTTTTTATGTATTTCAGAAGAGATTATATCATTTCTGACTTTTAACATAGCCTCTTTTTTTTTTACATTAATTCGTATATATTTAGTAGCATGTTCCTCTTTTAGAGCAGTGTTCATAAGCATAAAATATGGTTGATGATCAGAAAATGTTTTAATTAATATTCCTGTTGTACTTTGCAAAATATGTTTTGTTAAGTTACAAAAAAAATTAAATAAGTGTACCAGTACATGTTGTGAACCTTGTAGGAAGAGTAATTTGGGGGAAGAGACTAAATGAAGTTAACATGTCAAAGAATGTGCTACAGTGTTGTTGCTTGTTTATTGTTAGCATATTTATATTGTAGTCCCCTGCAAGAATAAGGTTGTTGTTTTGATGATGTTGCACATATGACAGGACCATTGTAAATTAATTTATAAATTTGTTATAGTTTTCAGTTAAAGGCCTTGGTGGTCGGTATATATTTCCTATAGTGACTGTCTGTGATAAGCCTCCTCCATTTACTTGTATTATTTGTCCCTCCCATTGTTCATACATATTTAATTTCATCTTTACTTCATAATCAAAGTGTTTATCTATATATATTAATAATCCCCCTTTGGTGCTGCAACTTTTTCCTTGGGATATACAGTCATACCCATTTAATTGAATTAATGATAAATCATCATTATCAGATAACCAGCTCTCTTGGAGACATATTATGCTAAATTAAAAATTTAAGGAAGACAAGTCATTTACAAATGCCTCGAACTCACTAAACTTTGCATTAATAGACTGTATATTTGAGCTTAGGATACTGATATGTTTATTATTGTTTTGAACTAACAAATTAAATTTATCAAAATCATAAAATGACGATCGGCGTATTGTTGGCAATTCATTATTTTCATCAACAGTATTACTGATGTTTAGTATATTATTTAGACAATTATTTGTAATACCACCTGCAAATTGGAGAAAAGTTTCGTCAGTTATCATTTCAGTGTATTTTAATGAGATCAGCATATTTTCAATGTGCACGATCTGAAGAGACACCACTTCGGATACGTATTGAATAAACTACAACAACAACAACAGAAATAACAACAACTACTACTATTACTAATACTATTACTACTACTAGTACTAATAATAATAATTTGTATTATCTCTCTTTATCTTTTTTTTTCTCTCTCTCTCTCTGTATATACTCATCCTCCCATTTTTACGTATGTACCTCTCACTCACTCACTCACTCAATCACTCACTTTCTCTCTCACTCACTTTCCTTCTATCTTTGTTTTTGTTTCTCTCTCTATCGCCCTCTTTGACCCTCCCTCCTTTCTCCCTACTCTCTATTCCCTTCTATATATCCATCTCTTTCTCCCTCTGTCTCCCTCCCTCCCTACCTCCCTCCCTCCCTTCCTCCCTCCCTCCCTCCCTCCCTCTCTCCCTCCCTGCCTCCCTCCCTCCATCCCTCCCTCCCTCCGTCTCTCTTTTTCCCTCTCTTCCACCTATCCAACTGTCTATCTGTCCTCCTTTCTATCTCGTCTCCCTATATATATATATATGTATATATATATACACATATATATATATGTATATATATATATACATATATAATATTCTGCGTAAATCAACATAATTATATATATTGTGCAGAGCCCCTTCGATTTCTATGGAATTAATTAGATCAATATATAGCATTCTGTAGTAAAACAAAACAAAAATACACAAACATAGTTCTTTCGGAATTACTGCCGGGTAGTTCTTTATATCAAATCCCCCGAACGGCCTCCGGCCATCCCCCGAATGCCTCCACACTCGCCCCCATGCCCCCCACCGGAACACCTGTTCGATCGACCCTTCCACCAAATTAATACAAATTGCACCATCACTGTAAACCGAGCCTTCTGTGGAGTGTTTGCTATAATTTATAAGTTTCATTGTGTTCCTAAAAACACCTTCAACTCCAATATATGCATCCAACGAATAATGTGATTTCACGAAGCATTGCGTTGGTCGCTAAAACATAATTAATAATTACGTAGAATCCAATGATCTGGTCTTCCTGTGGATGAGTCGATCACGATGGTTATCCATTCGTGTTTTTCTTTGTTATCTATTGGAAATAGATTTATAAAAATAAACACGCAGAGAGAGACAGAGATATATATATATATATATAGAGAGAGAGAGAGAGAGAGAGAGAGAGAGAGAGAGAGAGAGAGAGAGAGAGAGAGAGAGAGAGAGAGAGAGAGACAGAGAGAGAGAGGGAGACAGAGAGAGAGAGACAGAGAGAGAGACAGAGAGAGAGAGAGACAGAGAGAGAGAGAGAGACAAAGAGAGAGAGAGACAGAGAGAGAGAGAGAGAGAGACAGAGAAAGAGAGAGAGAGACAGAGAGAGAGAGAGAGAGACAGAGAGAGAGAGAGAGAGAGAGAGAGAGAGAGAGAGAGAGAGAGAGAGAGAGAGAGAGAGAGAGAGAGAGACAGAGGGACAGACAGACAGACTGACACAGTGGGAGACGGGACAGACATAGGAACATGGACACGAAGGGAAATAGATTTATAAAAATAAACACGCAGAGAGAGAGAGAGAGAGAGAAGAGAGAGAGAGAGAGAGAGAGAGAGACAGACAGACAGACAGACAGACAGACAGACAGACAGACAGAGAGAGAGAGTGAGAGAGATTGAGGGACAGACAAACAGACAGACAGGCAGACATAGTGGTAGACGGGACAGACATAGGAACATGGACACGAAGGGAAAGAGAGTTATACTGGTAAACACGCATATGTACAGACACGAGTATTGTATTGATTTGTTGATCATTCTCCCACATCAATTCACAAATAAACATTACACTACATAACAATGAGTGTTGTATTTATTTGTTGATCATACTCCCACATCAATTCACAAATAAACATTACACTACATAACAGTGAGTGTTGTGTTTATTTGTTGACCATACTCCCACATCAATTCACAAATAAACATTACACTACATAACAATGAATGTTGTATATATTTGTTGATCATACTCCCACATCAATTCACAAATCAATATCGAGCTATTAAGCACAGAGTCACCTGCACAGCACTTTACACTGACAACGTTGTTTAAATTGTAATACACGATAACACGACATCCGAACAAACAGACAAAAGTCACAAGTCCACTGTACGTGTGTGTTTGTTTTACCAGGCTAGCATTCTACATGCGTTTTGAATGTGTAAGTATTTGATTTGAGTCCCCCGTGTATAATATAGACCTGTATGCGATATTAATAAACTTGTATAACTTCGATACAATCTGAGCTCGCAATTGTAATCACTGGAGCTAGGTTCCGCCTATGGTATATGGTGGGAATGCAATTTGAAACAAATAAGTCTTGAGTTTATCACGAAGGTAGCTTTGTTTTCAGATGAATTTAAGGTGACTAGGAGATCATTTCGAATTGTTGATACAGCTACAGAAAAAGACGTTTGCCAATGTTAAACCTAGTTTTAGGGATAACAAGTTGTTCTGAAACAAATTAACTTAAGTTCTTACAGATATATGAAAGAAACGCAGGAGACTAATCAAATAGGGCGTGTGTTGTTGTTTTACCCGTATTTTATTGTTGCACCGATAATAATTTTGTTAACATATCGCACAATTTTCAAATATAATTTTACTCGTTGTTCCGTCCATAATCATGCATTTCGACAATACATTAATTAATATAATATCATATTTAAAATTTATTGGAAACTCTTTACATTATGATGGTCGTATTGCCGGCGCCGGGTTGTGCTCATCCAACTCACGGGAACTTGTTCTCGATCCTTCATTGTGGGTGTAAAGGTCTCCGCAGTGCCTAGCGTTGCCATATACACCAACATCACCGTCGTTACGTTTTTTGTTTGAAATTGTACGCAAATGTTATTGTGGTGAACATATGGCTGCTAATCGGTGCAGTTGAAAAACATATTTAATAATTAATTAGTACTCTATGGAGAATTGGCATTCAGACGACAGACGATGGAAGATGCAGTGAAGGAAAACTAGCAAAAAGAACAGAACAGCAGTGCCAGTGGAGGAATAAATGTTTTCGACGCCCTTATGCAAAATATAATTTAGCGCCACACCAACCGCACCCGCACCCGCACCCCTCCCCCACCCCCACCGCAAGCCGCCTTAATCTGTTATGTTGGTTGCAGTTTGAATATTACTTGCATGTATATATAGCACTGTTTGGATCTAAAACATTATTGCAAACACTGTTGTCCCCCCACAAAATCTAACAAGCTGACATCACCATCACAACTATCATCACCATCACAGCTATCATCACCATCACAACTATCATCACCATCACAACTATCATCACCATCACAACTAACATTACCATCACAACTATCATCACCATCACAACTAACATTACCATCACAACAATCATCACCATCACAACTATCATCACCATCACAACTACCATCACCTTCACAACTATCATCACCATCACAACTATCATCATCATCACAACTATCATCGCCATCATAACTATCATCACCATCACAACTATCATCACCATCACAACTATCATCACCATCACAACTATCATCACAATCACAACTATCATCACCACCAAAACTATCATCACCATCACAACTATCATCACCATCACAACTATCATCACCATCACAACTAACATCACCATCACAACTATCATCACCATCACAACTATCATCACCATCACAACTATCATCACCGTCACAACTATCATCGCCATCACAACTATCATCACAATCACAACTAACATCATCATTACAACTACCATCAACATCACAACTATCATCACCATCACAAATATCATCACCATCACAACTATCATCACCATCACAACTATCATCATCATCACAACTATCATCACCATCACAACTATCATCACCATCACAACTATCATCACCATCACAACTAACATCACCATCACAACTATCATCACCATCACAACTATCATTACCATCACAACTACCATCACCATCACAACTATCATCACAATCACAACTATCATCACCATCAAAACTATCATCACCATCACAACTATCATCACCATCACAACTATCATCACCATCACAACTATCATCACCATCACAACTATAATCACCATCACAACTAACATCACCATCACAACTATCATCACCATCACAACTATCATCACCATCACAACTATCATCACCATCACAATTATCATCATCATCACAACTATCATCGCCATCACAACTATCATCACCATCACAACTATCATCACCATCACAACTATCACCATCATCACAACTATCATCACCATCACAACTATCATCACCATCACAACTATCATCACCATCACAAATATCATCACCATCACAACTATCATCACCATCACAACTATCATCATCATCACAACTATCATAATCATCACAACTATCATCACCATCACAACTATCATCACCATCACAACTATCATCACCATCACAACTATCATCACCGTCACAACTATCATCACCGTCACAACTATCATCACCGTCACAATTATCATCACCATCACACCTATCTCATCACCATCACAACTAACATCACCATCACAACTATCATCACCATCACAACTATCATCACCATCACAACTAACATCACCATCACAACTATCATCACCATCACAACTATCATCACCATCACAACTAACATCACCATCACAACTATCATCACCATCACAACTATCATCACCATCACAACTAACATCACCATCACAACTATCATCACCATCACAACTATCATCACCATCAGAACTATCATCACCATCACAACTATCATCACCATCACAACTATCATCACAATCAGCAACAACAAAAGCAACATCATAAACATCAACAACAACACTAACTACAGCAACAATATAACAATAACATCATCACCAACACCATCACCATCTTCATCACCATCACCAACATCATCACCACCACCATAACCACCACCATCACCAACACCATCACCAACATCATCACCAACACCAACACTATCACCAACATAATCACCACCAACTTCATCACCAATGCCACCTACGCCACCACCTACATCACCGTCTCCAACTCCACCACCACCAGCACCACGAGCACCACCTCCACCACCACCACCACGAGCACCACCTCCACCACCACCAGCTCTTCCACCTCTACAACCACTATCTTACCACAACCAACATCACACCCACCACCACTACCACTTACACCTCCATCAGTTTCACTGGTCGTAATTGTGCAGCAGAACTGTTGTTGGTCCAGAATTTTCTCTACAAATCTAAAAATTTGGGAATACAATTCGCTTGATTGTTTTGTTGTTCGTTGTCGACCGTATTGCTAATATAATGTAATGTAATGTAATAGAATGTAATATAGTATAGTATAGTATAGTATAGTGTAGTATAATATAATATAATATAATATATAATACAATTTTATATAATATACTATTAACATGAAACCCTTAAGGATACTGCGTGGAGACATGTCATTTAAATTGCGTGGGAAGTCTTCACCTTCTGCTGGTCTGGTTGGCGGCCCCAAGTTCTGCCAGTCCCACTAACGGAAACTTGCAGCTCTACACTTCCATTTGGCTCAAAAGTACTCCGCTGCGCAATATTTTGAACTGCTATTTATGTCACATAGATCGTCGCGGAAAACAATTTGGATAATAATGAGGTCTTTGTTTTAAATTGTATGTGATTACGACTTTGTCATATGGCCGTTGTTCGGTGCAGTTCAAAAAAACATAATTAATATTATTGAGTTAGTACTATATGGAGGATTGGCATTCAGATTCCAGAAGTCGTGTTGCGGCGCCGATTAAAAGCGGCACTGGAGAATTAGAGCGACAATAACCAAATAAGCTGCACATTTGCGCGAATACACGAGTCTGAAAATGAATAGCGAAAAAGAAAGGGGAAGTTACCGATGATGCACAACAAATATCGTTTGACGGGCTCGCAACATGTTCTGGTTACAGGCCCGGTAGGTACGTATTATGCTAAGTCTGATGTTGAACACTGTGCAGCAGTCTAACATGTGTATACAAAAGGAAGAGTACACGGCCCATGTACACGGGGCACAGAAGGAAGAGTACACGGCCCCTCTACACGGGGCACAGAAGGAACAGTACACTGCCCGTGTACACGGGGCACAGAAGGAATAGGACACGGCCCCTTTACACGGGGCACCGAAGGAAGAGTACACGGCCATTGTTCAAGGGGCACAGAAGGAAGAGTACACGGTCCCTGTACACGGGCCACAGAAGGAAGAGTACACGGCCCCTGTACACGGGGCACAGAAGGAAGAGTACACTGCCCGTGTATACGGGGCACAGAAGGAAGAGTACACGGCCCCTCTACACGGGGCACAGAAGGAAGAGTACACGGCCGCTGTACACGGGGCACAGAAGGAAGAGTACACTGCCCTTGTACAAGGGGCACAGAAGGAAGAGTACACGGCCTTTGTACACGGGGCACAGAAGGAAGAGTACACGGCCCTTGTACACGGGGCACAGAAGGAAGAGTACAAGGCCCCTGTAAACGGGGTACAGAAGGAAGAGTACACGGCCCCTGTACACGGGGCACAGAAGGAAGAGTACACGGCCCCTGTACACGGGGCACATAAGGAAGAGTACACCGCCCCTGTACACGGGGCACAGAAGGAATTGTACACGGCTCTTGTACACGGGCCACAGAAGGAAGAGTACACG
Source organism: Paraescarpia echinospica (assembly GCA_020002185.1). Lineage (NCBI taxonomy): Eukaryota > Metazoa > Annelida > Polychaeta > Sabellida > Siboglinidae > Paraescarpia > Paraescarpia echinospica. The sequence continues at coordinate 133 of JAHLWY010000621.1, read as the reverse complement.
GCCCCTGTACACGGGGCACAGAAGGAAGAGTAAACTGCCCCTGTACACGGGGCACAGAAGGAAGAGTACACGGCCCCTGTACACGGGGCACAGAAGGAAGAGTACACGGCCCTTGTACAAGGGGCACAGAAGG
>JAHLWY010000620.1:0-58153 GCA_020002185.1 Paraescarpia echinospica | reverse complement strand
TGCATACATTGATATTATTGCAATATCCAAAATAAGTAAAGTATGCTAAGTATCCATAACGAACACACACAATGAAGCATTCAGCGATCTCATGAATTATATATAAATTTAATCGAACCGCTTTTCTCTCAGTCTAGAGATTAGACAGGTGAACGTGTTTATGAAAAGGCAATGGAATATTGCCCAGTGGCTTTATCGATGCAGATTAAACTGCCGCAGTGGCCAGGTTTGAACTTACCAACGAGCAGCATCTCCGTCGAATTGCCACACCACGATTGTGTGCTTCTCCACTGACGGAAAGTTTCGAAGCCGTCGTCGCTGGCAGGAAAACGAACTCTGATTGGTTCCGTGGACGGTGATTTGCAGTGGCACACCAGGTCGTCTCTCTGATCTCTGCTGACTTTCCCGACCAACAACGTACAACTATTGGCGACACACCAACCCATGTTGTTGGTGTTGTCGATTTGATCGAACGACCCGCCCCACTTTGCGTAAGCAGTGAGCATGTTTCCTGTTACCATCACGTCCTTGTAGCAAAGCATGTCGTCCCTGTGGTCTCCGTTGAAGTCGCCCACAAACAGTTTGTTGCCTAAGTTTAAGCACCAGTCAATATGCATGTGCCATTTGAGAGAATTGTTGAAGTTACCATCGGCTGTCGCATATAAGATAGACTTCCGGCCCAGCATATCATCGTAACATAACATGTCAGACTTACAGTCCCCGTTGAAATCGCCGATGAAGAGTTTGCAATTACTGCAGTTGCAGAAATTCAAGGCCTTCTCCCAACTTGTGGAAGTAAAGTGTCCGTCTTTGTCAGCGTACGCAATATACACGTACCCGGTCGTATCGTGGCATAGCATATCATCTCTAGAATCCCCATTGAAGTCTCCGGTATACAGAGAAGCTCCAGCATGGATGCACCACCCCATGGATTTGCTCCAGCCAACAACGGAGTAACCATTGTTGTCTGCATAGTAGATCCATTTATTTCCCTTATTCGAATCATGACACATAATGTCCATTCGACCGTCTCCATTGAAATCTCCTTTCAGTGCGTATTGATTCGATTGCTTGCAGAAATCAGGTAAGGTCTTTGTCGCGCTAGGATCGACAAACCAAGCCTTGTTCGACTCGCATTTCGGTCCTGAAACAATATTTTATTTATGATATGTTGAAGGGTAATTATTGTTGCAATAACATATCGCCAATTCCTTGTTCTTGAGCCAGGATCTACGCTGAATACAAAGGTGCGGGGCAGCTAATAATGCGGAACATTAAATATCGCCCTGGTTGAAATATAGATCTAAGTGCAACCGTATGTTAACAAATATCTTTGTGAACATATCAACACAATGTTATCGAGATAGTCATTACATCAACAAACCAAGGTTGACAAAAACAAGTAAATTAATTTGAAGTTATTAAATAACAGTATGAGATTGCCCTCGAGCATATAAACCCACACAGGGCACCAGGCAGGATGTGTGTGCTTGCTATGGTTCTATTCCATAACCAATATGATGATACGCAGCACATCACATTTTCAATCGCACAGCTACGAGAAAGGCGACGTGTTTCATCAGATGTGTGAAGAGTAAAAGACAACCCAGTGATTCAGAGTAAGATGGGTAAAAGGATGGATCTGGACGATCGGTCATCGTGTAAGACGGTAAGTCTATAGTAGTATGACCAACGTCTGCCCTCCCCCAAAATACTGGGAAATTAATGGATATTTCTATTCTACCATGGAAAACAGCAAGTATGTGTCCCAAATAAAAGTGTTTTAACGCGCATGTAAATGTTCTAATGTGGATACAGACTGGTCATTATTAAGCTGATATACGCATTGTATGCATTTTTGGAACGCACATTTAATCGTTTATTTTATGAAGGCCGAAGAAGGATGTTGAATGCCGCTTGTGTGTAACGTGATACAGTGTCATTGGAATGCATAAAACATCTAATACTGAACGTATGCTGGATACGCCACGCCCATACAGCAATACAAAATATGTGTTAGGGTGTACGCGTGCTTCACTGATTACATCAACGTGTCCTTTTCGTATGGCAGAAAGTATAATGTTATACGAGTAGGTTTATACTTCCCCGCCCCTCAGAACCCTATTGTTTTGTCATTTGGCGATAAATGACCACGTACGTACGTAACATACGTGTAAACTATATAGTTGTATCACTAAACACGTGACGTTCATTTTCACATGCTACGGATATTGTAACAAGTTTTATGAAGATCTTGTGATACATATTACAATAACTTACCTACAAGTTGCGTCAGAACATTAGGGACGTTCAAACCAACGACGATGATGCCCAGCAAGAGTGTCTTGTCCATGATTGGCCAGATGTGATGAATTCTATGAAAATGAGAATAATATATATTTTAGTCACGAAAAATGGAACACTTTAATTGTTTTAAACTTCTGACCTCTGCTATTCAGTTATTAACATTGCCCTCTATTCTAGCTATTTGAGGATCTAAAAATGGGGTTATTTTTGCATAAAAATGTACAAACTGTTAACGACAACTTTTCAAAACTGAAACAAAAATCTACACGAATATCTGGAGTTCTCCTTTTATGTTGTTCATATTGAATATTATAATAATAATGTATTTATTTCAGACAATCATCATGTCCATATATAAAAATACATCAATAAAATTAAATAAATAAATATAAAAATACATCGATAAGAACAACTTGTTTAAAAATTATATAAATTACGGACCCACTGGTGCCGCAGTTTCGAAGTACAATACATGTCGCAAGTTATAAATAATGGGATTCAAAGACATGTCAAACCTATTCATTAGGCTAAACATAGCCTTTCTGATTACACGTTTACCCGAGCTGACATTAGCTGTAGCGAACATGTGGCTAACGCTACATCTCATGGGCAAATTGTTCAATATCCTGAAAGAGTTGTTATATGCAACAACGAATTGCTAAAAATTTACTTTTCTAAAGTTCACCCATAACGGACACATATAGATATTACCAAAATACGCTGTAAATAGTTTATTTTTTACAGCAGTTGAACAAAAGTGGAATTATTGACGTAACGTATTACTCTTGGCATACGAAAGTCTCACTTTGGCTTCCATGTCTGAATTATCTGACAATTTATTAGAAATGACATGTCCAAGATATTTACAAGAGGTGGCAAAGTTTAACTTCTTTCCTCCTAATGTCATTTATTTATAAATATTTGACTTTCTAGATTCAAAGTACATGACCAGTGATTTACCCGCATTGTATTGCACGTCATGCTCACATCCATATGAGTAACACATGTCTAGTAATGTTTGTAGTCCTTTAGCAGAAGGTGCAAGCATAAGTATATAATCGGCGTATATAAAGTGATTAGCAACTATGTTACCAAGACTACAACATATTTTTTTTGTGCAGTTGTATACTCAGGTTATCCATATAAATGTTAAAAAGTAAAGGGGATAACTTCCCACCTTGCTTAACAACATTGCCTACCGAGAAGAAGTCCGAGTAGGTATTTCCCCATCGTATGCATACACATTGATTATTGAATTCATTGCTGAGTACTCTTAATATATATTTAGGTACACTGCGTTGTTCTAGTTTCGTTAAAAGTTTATATTGGTTGACACGATTAAACGCCTTTGATGCATCTAAAAACGCGACGTGCATAGCTGAACCTTGTTCAGTGTAGAACCTTAATAATTCCTTAAATGCAAACACGCATAACTCCGTTCCATGTTTAGGCTTAAAGCCAATTTGATTAGGAGTAGTTTCCAAGTACATTTCCATTCTGTTAAAAAGAACAGTCTCTATTATCATCGAAAATATGTTCGATATCGATACGATATCGGGTGGTGATCAGAATAAACAATGTCATAAAGTATGGACATGTTAGATAGGCAATTCTTCACATCAGCGGTACATATGATATGGTTTAGCCATGATGTAGTTCCCCAGGCAGAACTAACATATGTATATGTGTCTTTCGGGAGAGTGTCTTGATCACATACAGTCAGAGTGAATTCTTTGCAGAAATCAAGTCAGATATTCCCAAAAAAAAATATTTCTTGGAAATATCCGCATTAAAATCACCAACAATAGTGATACATGAGCTATTAATAGTATTAACATATACAGCAATTTTGGACATATAATCATTGAACCTGTCCCTGTTTTCCTCGCATTCATAAGGTAAATATACGTTTAGTAGATAATACTCCTTATTACCCAACGAATTCTTATGCCGCATAGCCAGTCATAGCATTGGTCAAGAATGGTGATGTATTGATCAATGGAATGTTTCCATAAAAAACCTACACCACCATACTGCCTACCAGTTAAAATACCACAAGATGCAAAAACACCACAACCCACATAACCACATAAATATACACACATTGCATCCCATCTGCCATATTTGGCGTTAAAATAAGACACAAAAAGATACCGACTTCCGAAAGCTACCAGCAATGTAATTTGTATTATAACAGAGATCCTCAGTACTAAACCTCTCCAGAAAGACATGCAAGAAATATATGATTATTGCTCAAATAAGTCCACAGACCATACTAATGTAGTTTTAAATCAGCATTTGGATGGATTAATTATGGGCAGGGACGTTGGCTGAAAAATATAAACAAATCAAGCAATTGTGATCAAAGGAAAATAAACAGCTATTTCAAAAATGGCTAAGATACTGGCAGTTTCTAGTTCTAAGCAAAGATATATTAGCAAGTTTAGAAAAGGAAAGGTTTCCCACAAAATATTTTTAGATGAAAACCAAGCTTTCCCAGGGTAACTTTCTGAGATTCAAGCCATTTCATCTACCGTGTGTGGGGATTCCAAGGCCTAGAGATTGTATTCAATGCGCCTGTTTGAAGCATGCCCCTGTGGATAGGGAGTCACCTGTTTTGAAAGACATCAGAAGAAAAACGTAGAAAGTCCAGCTCACTACAAATTATGAAACTGTGTTCCCGTGGCCCAGAAAGTCAAATGATGACCACCCATCTATTATTCTTTACTTTCGCCCACTAGACCTCATATGAGTGGATCCTTAGTACTTCCACGAACTTGCTTAAATAACTGGTACATAAATACCAACAACAATCATACCCTAAAGCAGACGAGATACAATGTGTTGACTCCTTTTCTAGCACCGGTATTTACACTTACCTTTTTCACCGCGTTTGCTTTCCTTCACCAGTGCCGCAATGAATTATCTGCTGAATTGTTTCCTTTTATACCCCTCTCTCTGCGTAAACAAGAAATAAATCAGCTAACTGCATCGAGTAATATTCTGCGGTGAACATGACATGTGTCACTGCGGCACTGGTGAAGGAAAAGAACAACTGTGTCAGTAAAGAAAGAACTAATTTCTCACGCAGCTCGCAAATTGTGCTGTGGTGCCACTTGCACTCTTTGATTCTCCAGTCAATGATGTTAAAAATCAGTCAAATGCGACATGTTATAAAAACTATGCGATACATAAATTCATCTTTGCTTTTGCCGCCCCTAGTTTACTGCGCACATTTTCTGCGCATGTCTTTCATGGTTCAACCTGACGGCGGGTGTCTACACTGATCATGTGATTATAGGGTTTATACACAGCGTAATCATGTACATGTATAATATGCCAAATGGGTGACAAAATAAATATGATATCATTCGCTATGATCCAATTCAGGATGACATTGTTTGTTAATGTTGGTATTACTGTGAAAAGTGGGGTATCAGGGAACAATTGTTGTTGTCAGATCTATGGTTTTGTCTTTTAGAAACGAATATACATTACACCATAGAATATAAATGCTCTATATGGAAACTATTGCCGTGTAATATTTGGTCAATATATTTTGAGCAGGAATTTCTTCGATTGATTAGAATACCATTTCATGTATATAATAACAAGAAAATATACTATTTTTCAATTGAATTTGTTCCGTTTTATAATATATTTGGGGTTTGAGAATTAAGACATGATTAATACACCAACTAATCATACCTTTCTTCTCATTATAATATAATAATTTTGCTAGCGAGTTTTTTGTTTATTTTATCATATTTTTGGAAATGTTGTCCATATAATTTTCAAATAGTGACATATATAATGCATGTATGTTTAATAAACCCTGATGAGGTACCACTTTTATGTTATTATTAGCTTTGATATACATTAATCTCTAATTGTGCTAAATATTTAAGAGTTCTGGTTACAAAGTAATTTTGTACGGTACATTTTGTAAAAAAAAATGGCAATTTGGTCCGACGTCGGAAATGTTCTCAAAGTAATAGCGATTTTTTAAATATAATGTTTTAAGACATTTTATGGATATTTATTTGTATTGATGATCACACTACAGAAATAAGTAAAAATGTTGTAATAGAAGTGATAATTCAAGTAAATATACCAAGGTTCAAATTGGTAAAAATTGGTCACCAGTTGGACTGTTTAATGCATAGGCGGTGGGTGTCTTCATTCCGATGTACCATTTTTATATATATGGCAACCCTAGACAATGTACAAATCATAGTAAAATCCATGTGTTTCTGAATTGTATGACTAAACAAGGGGCAGCATCTTTAAGATGTTCATAGCAGTGCCTGGACTAAGGGCGTCTACACACGTCAACACAGTATGATACCTATGTGAGATATGAGCTGACTGTCTCATGCATAGCGCCAGTACTTGACGTAATGACATTCAGCTCGCAACACATGTATCGTGTTCAAGTAGATGTTGAGCAATATGTTTATGGGAGGTTGGGCTTTTCCTAGAGGATTGTGTAAATGCATCGTCACGCTGTTGCATACTTACGTCGATAATTCATAATTTAAACTTGTTGGCATTTAATTGAATTTCCCGTGCATCATTAAGGGACGCCAAGACGGTGTAGATGACCGAAAATTAAATCTCAAATGTTTTCTATTTTGTGGTATTCGTAAAAGGGCAACATTTCATGTTTTGGTTCTATTGCCGCATAAGACAGCCACACTAAAGTTAGACAAACACATCTACAATATAGTACGTTTATTTGTGAGAGGCTTTACGCACACAGGTTAGACAGGTAACTTAATACCCAAAACAAACACACACACACACGCACACGCACACGCACACGCACACACACACGCACACACGCACACACGCACACACACACAGAAACACACGCACAAACACACACATATGCACACACACACGCGCACACACAGGCACGCACGCACACACACACACACAGAGACACACGCACACACACCCACACACACACGGACACACACGCACGCACACACACATACACACACACGCACACACACCCACACATACACAAACACACACACATGCAAACACACACATATACGCGCACACACACACACACACACACACACACACACACACACACACTCACACACTAACACACACACAAACACAAACACACACACACACACACACACACACACACACACACTCACACACTCACACACTCACACACTAACACACACACAAACACAAACACACACACAAACACACACACTCACACACTCACACACTAACACACACACAAACACAAACACACACACAAACACAAACACACACACACACCAATTACAACGATTCAAACTTTACACACAAATACAAGTCGTGCTCCAAATAATTGTGAGCAAATACGTAGGTTGCAAAGGCTGAGCTGACGCGAAATCTAAATTGCATAGCGAAATCATAACGGAAAGCCGAAGATGGTACAGAAACTGGTTGTTTTTTAATACTCCAAAAGGATGTTGTTTTGTGAACTTAACACACTGTAAGATAATAGTCAAGTAATGTTTTAAGCAAGTACTGTTACACTTGTTCCAGTATGAACGAGGCGAAAACAGTTAAATAATTTGTTTACAGTCTGCTGACGGAAAATTTCCACAAACGTGCCCACCATTTGGAGGAGTTTGAAATGCAGCTTCGCCAAACTTGAATCTTTCGCAGTTGGGCGAATGCGTAAGTTGGCGCATCACTTGTCAGACGACGCTCTTATTTATTATCTTACAGGGCTTCAAATGTAAGTTGGGTGAGGAATTTGAATTTAAGACTGAGTTTATGTAATTAGTGATTGCAGCCCTCCTATGACTTTCATCATATTGGGATTGTGTAACACGCAAGATCAGTTCGCCATCCTAGTGTAACCACAACCAATGATTAACACAACAAAAGATTCCAGGCCCCACAGCGTGGGTAGAGGAGTTTGTTACTCATGACCACCAGCCGAGTTACAACATGGCAACTGTAGCATGTAGTAGAACATGTACCAGCATTCTCTTCCAATTCCACATCAGACTTGCTTAATGGATAATAACCAGATGAGAAAGGGCAGACTGCACGAATATGTGATGGATGCTTCTGTTGTTTTGCAAACGTTGATTTCAACTAGCAAAAACGAGATGCCTTGGAAGCTGACAGTCGCGATAGCAGTATTTACCAAATGTTAGAAAACACACATCATCATTACATAAACACCTTAATGCGCTCGCAGATATTCAATGTATATTCAAAATGACGAAGATCGGAGAGAATGTGGAGCTTACGTCCATCGATAGGCCTTAATCGTGAGAATTGTCAAATGATATACCTCTATTGCTACGTTATTGACAAGAGTGCAGACATAAGCATTATTGCGTCAGCGTCTTGCCAAATCCATGACGCAGGGGCCGTTTCTCCGAAGTATTTACCGCGCGTGCGTGGTTCATGCAATTGTTAAGTTACATTTCACATATTACGCACACATTGCGTTTTATGTTCCGAATAACTAATTTACCCAATACAAGTTGTGAATCATGACATATAAGTGGTATTATGAAAATAGATAGATCTTACATACAATTCGTAGGGGCGTAGATTAATCCCTAAACGTTTGGCGCTCGAGATTCAAGCCGTCTAAAAGGAAAACGTTAATTTATCAGTATACATACATAGACACGTTTCCTCGATTAAAATTAGATATCAGTAAGTTAAGTTAATAAAATATTGATTTAAGTGCAGTCGCTTTTCTTTTCGCTTCGGATGAAGCAATGTGTAAATCGAGTCAAATCTTTCTTACTCATTGAAATGCACTTGACTCGGGCTGGATGTTGGTATAATATGGAATAATGTAATATATGGCGTGTGGACGATGTGTTAGCGTCGAATAACAGTGCACGAGTACTGCAGAAACGATTGACTGTTATCCGCACGCAGTGTGCTGTTTCCATTACACAACGGCAAATGACGTCCTAGTATTGCACATTACCTTCTAGAATTCTGTATGTTATCCAACAAAGCTATTAAACAGCTATATCGTTCTGAGATCGTATTCTATTCAAACCTTTTTTGATCGTCGAGTTTACCTAATAATGTTTACGGCATGAACGTTAGTGTGTATACAAACAGTTTCACTCTCCCAAACTTTGAGAGACGACGATTCCAATAAACACACTCATACAAAACGGATACATCAATATTTGATAATAAAATGAATTCACTTTGTAGAAGTACATTTATAGAAGGTAGCTGAACGATAAAACTGGCGCACGCCAATTATTAGTTTATGTTAAGAATATGTATATACTGAGACGTCGTGGAGTTGGATTCAGCTTATAAGTATATACGCTTATACAACGGCTAGTCGTGATTACCTTTCACGTATTCATGTAGGTAATATTTTACAATTCAACACACACCGCGCATAAACGTATAATGATACGCGTTTATAACTCAGCCACTAAAATTTCCAACATTGGTGTTTGGGATGGTACCGACTCACCACTGTGCTTCTCTAGAGGCCCTTACTCCTACTCGTGATATTTGAGTGATTAACCACTCTCCCCAGAGGACCGACTATGGGAACGAACATTAGAAGATCAAAGCCCTGTTATGGTGGGAACTGCGGCCCTCTGTTTGCAGCTCTGTAGATGAGTGTAAGCTATTAGTCATCGTTAAAACGAGTTGATGTAATAACGACGTTTTTTGAAAACAGTTGCATTTTGTTTACGATCGTTGAATGTCGCCATTTTGACGCCACGTTGACACATTTCAAAAACACCCGTTGTTTATTATAATCATGACGTATTTGCACATTGCGTGTGGAAATCTTTACACTGGTTGACTTGAAAAACGGATACGGTTGTTCGTAAAAGGTGGTACTCATAACAATGTTGGTCGACGAACCTTTTTCATAACAAATTTGCACATGACGGTGTCAATCCAATCTAGCAAAACTGATAAAACGATTGATAGTTTTCTAAAGTTGGAAAACTACTGAGAGTCACAGTGGGGCAGGCTTACGTCTCGGAACGTTTACTCTATAGATATAATATCGGATAGGTACATGCCTGCTAATCAGCGTAGCTTATCGCTTAAATGCTGCATGTTAGAAAATGGCATATTCCAACAACAGCGCATTTTTCACTTGTTGATTTTTGGAGTTGAAAGGATACATCGTAGTTGTGTTTAAAGACTGATTTGCAGTTGGAGCATAACACCTGATTAAATGTTACTTAAACCGTACACACAAGTTACTAGCTCTACCTAACAATCCTGATAACAATATTTCCACAAACGTGCCCACCATTTGGAGGAGTTTGAAATGCAGCTTCGCCAAACTTGAATCTTTCGCAGTTGGGCGAATGCGTAAGTTGGCGCATCAGTTGTCAGACGACGCTCTTATTTATTATCTTACAGGGCTTCAAATGTAAGTTGGGTGAGGAATGTGAATTTAAGACTGAGTTTATGTAACTAGTGATTACAGCCCTCTTATGACTTTCATCATATTGGGATTGTGTAACACGCGTGCCAATATATGCGACCTAAGTGGGTAGATGATGAATCACCAGTAGATATCATCTACTTAGATTTTCAAAAAGCTTTCGACAAAGTACCACATCAAAGATTACTGCTTAAACTAAAGGCCCATGGCATAGGAAATGGTATAATTAACTGGATAGAAAAATGGCTGATTGACAGAAGTTTTCATTTTTTATATGATAAAGTAAACATACTGATGATTTGAAGATAAACATGGGACATCTTAATATGGTTATTAGAGATGAGATATATATATAATATATATATACATATATATATATATATAGCGAGAGAGAGAGAGAGAGAGAGAGAGAGAGAGAGAGAGAGAGAGAGAGAGAGAGAGAGAGAGAGAGAGAGAGAGAGAGAGAGAGAGAGAGAAAGAGGGGCAGTCTTACATGCTTGTAATTTAGGAAACGTAGAATGCTGCCCTTATGAGAAACCTTCGCGCCTACACCAATATTGGTACTGATAAAAATAACAGCAACGTTGATCTGGAGTCGTATTTTGCAACATAAAACAATAACGCCAAATGTGCCTCGATGAACATTTGCATAAATGTAATTTTCTTAAAACTAAGTTCATTGTAAGTTACCCAACAGACCAGAGTATATTTACTGTTTATTCTCACGTTTCTATTCTACACGATGTTGGCGCGTTCCATGTTTATAGGAACACTTTAATTAATACATGCAAAACGAGTCTTATCGAAACTGAGACAATTAATTGCCAAGATCTGTTTTAGGTATTGACAGAATATGTATCCTTCATTTTCAATATGCCGTTGCCAACAACATTGCATGACTATGGTTGTTGTTTAAAGAAAGCAACAAAACACGATGCATATATACTAGAAATTATTGTATCAGTTGAAACGCATGTACAATTTTGGGCACCGTTAGTCGTCAGTAATTAGACAAATGACCATGATGTCGTAAAAAATATCAAGGTCACACAACTGATGCATACAACATAGTCACACAACTGATGCATATAACATAGTCACACAACTGATGCATACAACATAGATAATTAACAACGCTACCGGGGGTGGCTCAAAGCTCACCTATGATCATGGGTTCCGATCTTCTCTTACATTAGAATTAGAGGAGAGTGGTTAATAAATAATAATAATAATGATAATATACTGTAATTAATGTAACACCAGATCCAAACTGGTTCGTAGCAATTCACAACAAATTAAAATATATAAAATAGGTTATACGGCTACAACACGGTTTGTATGAAATGCAACACACTGGCAAAGATAAACGATAAACGTTATACAAAGTGAAATGCCGCATATTTAATCTCGACAAAAAACTTGACAAACGTTGTCTTAAAAACTAGGCCAATCGAACGGTTTAATTTATCAGGTTGTAGACTTGTAATGTTACGGTATGTAGACTGCCAATCTCATGCATCCTCTTTTGTAGAACATCGAATAGCAGCGCAGACACTCGCGTCTTGAATGACACATCGAACTGCATATCAGCTGGGATTCTTGCACTTCCGAAGTTTCTCCACACTTGTCCACTACGAGACTAAGCTTAAAACAGAAATATAACGTTACGTTTGTCTATAAATCTAACTGTAAACCAGCAAGACGGGCATGTTAACGTTTTTTTCCCAAAACTGTCAGCTCGTGCGCCAAACGTTCAGTGAATAATCTACGATTCCACGAGAGAAACGAAACACCATTATTTGTTTTATCTCCAATGGAGTAAGGGTTTCTACCGGTTTAAGACTTTGTACCGGATGTTGTACGGACGGAAATTGATTGACCATAACATTACGATTGGTCCGATCAGTTAGGGATGTCTAAAGGCCGGGATACATCGGCACTTTTCACTTGACCACACCATATCAGACCACACCAGACGCACCCCGACTGCAATGTACGTCGACAAGAATGCATATGTTAAAGGTCAGTAGATAGTCAGCGCTGTACGATCTCAAAAGCCTACTTATAAAAAAGAATTTAATGACCCCTAATGAGTTTTTGCACACCGCTGAGTCAGCAATAATGCGAGACTAATCCTATGCATAAAAAAAGATCAAAGGCTTTGTGGTTGACACTAATGAGTTTGGGAAACCTACTTATAAAAAACGTGATTGATGAGCGATGTAATTTGATACTAATTGGATGATTGACAGTACACTAGAGAGATGCCACCTAGCGGTGAGTGCGGAGAGTATTTTAGTCCTAGCGATCAACGCCGTACCTAGAGCGCGCTGACGTAAGCAATAATGCGTTTAATAATAAAGTATATAAGTTTAGTTTCGCACTTTATAACCATGCTAAAGTATATAAGTTTAGTTTCGTTTTTATAACCACGCTAAAGTGAAGTGGACCACCTATAACTGGGGTAAGCAATACGCTGGGGTAGGAGTTGTGCTGACGTAAGCAATACGCTAACCATTGTGTATTAAAATCATTGTATAAACGGACCACCTATAACTGGGTAGGAGTTGTGCTGACGTAAGCAATACGCTGGGGTAGGAGTTGTGCTGACGTAAGCAATACGCTAACCATTGTGTATTAAAACCATTGCATAAACGTTGAGATGTCCCCGTATGTGATGTTGACAGCAAGAGGAGCGACGACGACTGCTGCAGCGATAAGGGCTGCTGCCCTACTGGTCTTTGACCCCTGGATGATAGCATAGCTGGCTAACGGCGTTGTTCTGGTGGACGGATTAAAACGAAAGCAATGCGTTTAAATACGTCTAGTCGTGGGATTATCAAATGCATAAATACACTAACATTCAGTAGGGTGTTTATGCATTGAAAATTGACGCGTGAAAACGTGAGTAGTGACTGGAATATTTATTAATATAGCAGCATTCGGCTGCGAGCGACGGGTCGGCGCCTGTCGGTCGCGGCCGGCGGAAGACCGAAGCCTTCCCGCCGATAGAGTTGTTGGCGCCTGTCGGTCGCCGGCGAGGAGGCCGGCGGAAGACCGAAGCCTTCCCGCCGATAGATTTCTGGAGGCGTTAGTGTTCTCCATAAACCGTTAGGTAGCTTCATGAGAAACACACGCGCTAGATCGGGAACAATTTCATCGTCACTGTAGTAAGCTGCTGCTGCTGTGTCATTGGACGCCGACGCTGGTGAAGCTGGCGCACGGACGGACGGCGTGACCTTACATGTTGGTGTCGACTTTGTCGTCGACGCGTCGGGCAGGACAATCGCCCTACGCGGGGTATATCCGTCCCTTGTAGGCAGTTGGATCGGTCTATGAAATAGACAAAGGATGAATAAAATGAGTGAGATAGTAAATTGAAATTATTGGTAAAATACATTGTTTAAATAAAATGCATGCATTAAATAATACAACATGCATTTAAACGATAAAACAACAATAAAAACGTGCATTTAAATAAAATGTATGCATGTTAAAAATACATGTGTTTAACAATAAAAACGTGCATTTAAATAAAATGCATGCATGCATGTTTAAACGGTAAAACTAGTGAAAAATAAATAAATAAATAAAATATTTGAAGTAAATAAAATGCATGCATGCAAAACTAGTGAAAACATGCATTACAACAATAAAAACGTGCATACTAGTAAAACATTTAAATAATAAAAACATGCATTTAAAAAATGCATGCATGTTATAGTAAGCACTGTTTAAATACAACAACGAGCATTTAAATAAAATGTCTTACCGTGGTTTCGTTGTGGCCATGTTGTGAGAGCGATGGGTGGAGACGACGTGTTTGCGTGGTTGTAAAAGCGTGTATGAAATGTGCGCGTCGTGAAAACACCGGCGGCGCATGACACTACGACTGATTTTGATTGACATGTGAACGGAGAACAAAGGGATTTTTACAAACGTTAAACGAAACGTTAAAAGTACGAAATTAAACGTTATATACGATCACTGGAGGGTCAGGAAACACGAGATGCTTGTATATTAGAGAAATTTGCGGTAAAAGTCACATTTGACGATGAATGTACTGACGTGAACGTTAGCTTTTTTTCCTAAAACAAATTCCTCGGAGAGTAAACGGAATGCGTTAAGCGCACATGTGTGACATCTGTTGCGCGTGACTTAACGAGTTGGAATGTGAACGGAGAACAATGGATTTTTACAAACGATAAATGAAACGGTAAAAGCGCGAAATAAAACGTTGTATAAGATCGCTGGGGGATCAGGACACACGAGATGTATAGATATTAGGGAAATTTGCGGTAAAAGTCACATTTGACGATGTATGCACTGACGTGAACGCTAACTTTTTTCCGAAAACAAAATGCCTGGGTTGGATGAAGTATGCGCGACGATAATTGAAAAAAGATAAGGATATGAGTGAAGTGCGCATGCGCGTTATAGTGTAGACAATGACATTTCAAAAACAATAAACGAAACGTTAAAAGCACGAAACTAAACGTTGTATAGATTCTCTGTGGAGTCAGGACACGCGAGGTGCATCGATATTAGAGAAAATCGATGTAAGGAGAGATTTAACGGCGAATGTACCGAGGTGACCGGATGCTTTTTTTCGAAAACAAAATGTCTGAAATGTACGAGGCACTCACACTGATAATTGAATAAGATGACGTATTAGGGTGAAGTGCGCATGCGTGTTATTTGGAAAAGGTATATAACGGCTGAGAAAATGTTATATTGTATGACGCCGAACTTCTAACCGTGTATTCTTTATACAGAGCAGCAAGCAGCAGACGTTCTTCCGCAACATGGCGGATGAAAGTCAACAACAACAAACAAAAAAGCCGAGGGCGCCGCGTAAGCAGTCGATGAAGGCGGCGGCCAGCAGCAGTCAACCTTCGACCAGCAGCAGTCAACCTTCGGCACTGATTGCAGCCTTGTCAACGGGGGTGTCACCGCCCGTTAAGCGTCCCGTTACGCTGATCGCGGCCCCGTTGACGGTCGGTCGAAAACGGAGCGCCGAAGAGGCACGCTTGGAACAGCCCGACGAGACGGCAGCGCAGCCCCCGGTCCTGTCGCGGAGCGGATCGATGGAACGTGATTCGACGGCGTCGACACGCGCCACAGCGGTGAGTCTGAGACATCTGAACTGCGCCGTCAACGGCGTATATAGAATCCTGTCACCCGTTACGATTGAGGCCGTCTCGTACAAAGGCGAACCCGGCACCACCTATTTGGGATGTTCCCGTTGTCGCCGAAAATTACAGACAAACAAAGACAGGGTCCTGATATGTCGAACGCACGGGGAAGTGTTTGTACCGAAATATTTCTTCGCGTTGCGTGTGATGGTGAAGGACGGTGAGGAGGACGAAGATGAGCTTTGGCTTACGTTGTTCGATAGCCAAATGTCTAATCTCGTCGAGTTCACGGCCGAGTACCTGACGGAATTGAACGAGGAGGATCTCCGCGATACCGTGCTCGAGTTAACCGGTACTAAAGTGGAGATTAGTGTGCGGAAGACGACTTGGAACGGGGACCCCTCGTATACAGTCCGCACACTAAAAAGATATGACGACGACGATGACTAATGTTGTTGTTGTTGTGTTGTTTGTAGGAAGAGGAGGAAAATTGGCCGCTACTGGTAGATTTATTGAAGCACGCCAACGAACGACAACGAATGAGAGATCGTCAGGGGCTGGAACTAAGCAAGCAGAGCTTTGAACTATTAGCCGAGTCGGCCGAACAATATATAAAAGCGTTTTGGTTGGCCTATGAAGCAAGCCTATTTCGTAGTAGTTTGATGTACTAACAGTTGTGCTTTATGTGCTTTAGGAAGTGCGCTGCGTACTCCAAAAAATGCTTGCGAACAACGAAAGGATTCGCGCTCAGTACGACGAGGTTGCAACGTTCGTAAGAACGTTGTTGGAACGGGGTGTGCCGGCGGGATCAGTGGAGGAGAAGGAGAAGGAGGATGAGGACTAATCATAATAATAATATGTTGTAGGACGCTCTGATGCAACACGCCAGACGTGAATGTATGAGCGACTTCATACACGCGTTGCTGACGGTGATATCACGTAAAGAGTAGAACTGCTTTGTGCTGTAGGGTAGTGGCGGAGGAGTACGTGACGTTCACGTATTGGACGCAATAATTGAGGAGGCGCTGGGACCCCGAACGCGCCCCCCTCCACCGACGTATAACGACAGCCTGGCGACGATGGGACCGTACTGGAGCGTATCGGAGGAGCTGGGGACATGTCGGCAACTCGTCGTGCCGAGCCGGAGTCAGTTGATCGTACGTTACGAACGACTGGCTATGGATCTCATCGCCGAGACTATCGGCGAAATGGTCCTAGAGAAGGTACGAGACCATTGCGGACTATGCGAATCAAATGAAGGCTGCCCCTACGTTCACATGACCGGCTATCGCGCGGGGCGGCCGAATCGCGTCTACATGCAACGTTACGTTAAGCCGGGGTGTATCGTGACGCGGCACTTCAACGAGGTCATGGAAACGTTCCTACGACGATCACTTATTCCGTGTTTTACGAGACTAGTCCATATACTAAGCGAGACTACGGTGACGATTTCTTCCGGTGATCAGCAGCCGCAAACGGGCCGTGCAGGAGAATTGTATTTGGTCCAATTCGTATCCAACTGGTTGTTGGGTACGAATTGGCGAGATTACATGAATCGCGTGCAACTGGAGTCGGCCGTGCACACGTACGTGCAACGTCGGAGCGGACTTGAATGAACGAACACTAGTAGAATTTGCTTGCTATCGAAACGAAGGCTTCACACTGTTGTAAAAGTACCGAATAAAACGTTGAAAATGTTCTTTCCGTTTCCGAGTTACCTAGTTAGAAAAATTACCGCTAGTTAGAAAAAACCACCCACCACACAGTTAGAAATCCCGCTACACACCACCGCTAGGGTTAGTTAGCACACAGTTAGAAAAAGCTTCCCGCTACACACCACCGCTAGGGTTAGTTAGAAAAAATCTTCCCGCTACACACCACCGCTAGGGTTAGTTACCACACAGTTAGAAAAAGCTTCCCCACCGCTAGGGTTAGTTAGAAAAACCACCACCACCACACATTCTTCCCGCTAGGGTGTACTTACCACCACCACCGTCACCGTCGTCGTTATAAATAGCGACGCTCGAAAAATATTCATTAGAGAGAATGCCACCACCACCATCGCCATGGCAATGTCCGAAATGTGGGCGCTATTTCGCGACGCAGTCGATGTTAGAACGACACGAAGCGCTATGCCTAAAAGTGCGAGACTGCCCAAAATGTGGCAAGCTATACACCACGCGTTACGCTATGCTACGACATCTGAGGCTGCGGTGTGGTCGTTCGTCGCCACCCGAATCAGTGGAGGCCGCCGCCGCTAGCGCGCCGCCGTCGCCCGACGATCTACAGCGTGTCGTAGACGAGCACCGGCGTAGCATAGAGACGTCGGTGGCGCGCGGCGTCATACAGTCGCGTTACAACTATCGTATGACCGCCTGTACGAGTACGCGCGTACCCGAACCGCGTCTGAGGGAAATGTTTCGCGCGCAAAAGAACGCGTTTAAAATTAACGTTAGTTATGGTTTTGTATTACGCCACAAGGTGTCGGGTCGGTACCGATATTTTCATTCTTCGTGTAACTGTTGCGGACGCCTCCTCGAAACACCCGCCCTAGTTACCGATAGCCGTTCATTCGAACGATTCCTCGACGCCGTGCGCACTACCGACGTACTGCAGTACGCCATCGCGCAGCGTCCCGACTCGGGATGGATCGTCGAGCTCGTAACTAACGCCACCTACTTCGTGAACGTCATCATCAATCATCCTATCGGCTGCGTTGGCGTGACGACGCTTCCCGCCTACGTGCGCCTCAACAGGTCCATCGTGTCGTTGACGAACGATGTTCGAGGCGCACCCTACGACGATCATCTGTGTCTCTTCCGATGCATCGCCCTTCACCTGCAAGGTCACCGACGAGGTCAAAGTATCCGTCATACGAACCGTTTAACGAAAGACGCTAAACGTCTGTACGCGCGGTATCGTCGCGACACGGCGACGACCTCGAACGGTGGCGGCGTGCGCCTGAACGAACTGGATCGCGTGGAGACGGTTTTCGGCATCAACGTCGTCGTCTATCGTCGACTGACGAACGACGTCGCCGAACTAGTCCGTCGATCGCTCGAAGCGCACCCCACGACGCTGAACGTCAACCTGTACGAGTCGCACTTCTCGTACATAAGCGATCGGCAAGCGTACACGAAAACGTACAAGTGCGGGAAATGCGGCAGCGTCCTCTGGCGGACCGCGCACGATTTACGACGTCACGAAGCGACGTGCGAAGGCGGCGTTCGTCACGTGTTCCCCGGCGGCGTCTACCGACCGACGGCGTCCGTATTCGAGCGGCTCGACGACGAAGGCATCGACGTCGGCGACGACGACCTGCGCTACTACCCGTACCGCGCGACGTTCGATTTCGAGTGCTATTTCGCCGATAACGATCTGCCGACGAATAGCGACAAATGCCGCTGGATCGCGCGACACGAACTGCTCAGCGTGAGCGTCGCGTCGAACGTGCCCGGTCACGAAGCGGCGCTCTGTTACGTCACGACCGGCGATTCGTCGGAACTCGCGCGTCGCCTCATCGACGACCTGGAAGCGGTGAGCGCGGCGGCGTGCGCGATTCTACGTCCCCGCTACGACGCGACCTTCGAGGCGCTCGACGCGCTCGACGCCGACTGGCGGCGACGATGCAACGACGACGACGACGCCGACGCGTCACCGTACGCCACACTCGCCGACCGGCTGTGGACGCACCTTCGACAAATGCCCGTATTGGGATTTAATTCGGGTAAGTACGACTTGAACGTCGTCAAAAAGTACTTGACCCCCCTGCTCATAACCGACGACGCGCAGCACACGTCGTCGGCGTTTACCATTAAACGTCAGAACAATTACATGTGCCTGTCGACGACGACGTTGAAGTTCCTGGACATAACGAATTACCTCGCGCCCGGCGTTAGCTACGATCGCTTTCTGAAAGCGTACGGTTGCTCGGCAACGAAGGGCTACTTCCCGTACGAGCACATCGACGCGTTGTCGCGTCTGGACGAAACCGCCCTGCCGTCGCGCGAAGCTTTCTGCAGCCAGCTGAAACGCGAGGGAATCTCCGCGGAGGCGTACGAGATTTGCGCGACGGCGTGGCGCGACGAGGGCATGACGTCGATGCGCGATTTTCTTGTGTGGTATAACAATCGTGACGTGGCGCCGTTTCTCGAGGCCGTCGATCGCCAGTTCGCCTTCTATCGGCGCCGACGTATCGACATGTTCAGGGACGCCATCAGCGTACCGGGGTTGACGTTGTTGTACCTGTTCAACGACCTGCCGAAGTCGATCCATTTCTCGCTCTTCAACGAGCCGAACAAAGATCTGCACCGTCTGCTGCAGGCGCAGATCGTCGGCGGCCCGTCGATCATCTTCGCGCGCCACCACGAGGCCGACGTGACGTGCCGATCGATAGTAGGCTTCGACGCAAACGGCCTCTATCTATGGGCGATAATGCAGGAGATGCCGACGGGCTGGTACACGCGCCGACGCGCTGAGAACGCCTTTCGAGCGGAACGCGTGCACCGCTACGGTCGTATGGCCGTGGAGTGGTTGACGCGCGTGGAGGCGGAAACTGGCGCGCGTATACGTCACCAGTTGAACGGACGCGAGAAGCGCATCGGAAAGTACCGAGTCGACGGCTGGTGCGCCGCCACGCGAACGGCGTACCAATTTCACGGCTGCTATTTTCACGGTTGCCCGACGTGTCAGGCGCGCGTGACGACGAACGCCGTCAACGGTCAACCGATGACGACGCTGTACGCCGCGACGATCGCCGTGACCGCCTACCTGCGCCGTTTCGTCGACGAAGTCGTCGAAATGTGGGAGTGCCAGTGGCACGCCGTGCGCCCGCCGGCGGTGCCGACGCCGCCCGACGCGTCACGATGGCAACCGACCGCCGCCATTACGCTCTCGACGATACTGGAGGCGGTGCGCGACGGCTCTCTGTTCGGCCTCGTGCAGTGCGATATCGCCGTACCGGAAGCGCTGCGCGACAAGTTCGCCGAGATGCAGCCGGTATTCAAGAACGTCGCTATCGCGCGCGACGATCTCAGCCCGTTCATGCGCGACTACGCCGAATCGCACCATCTCCTCACGCGACCTCAACGCACGCTCGTCGGTAGCTACTTCGGCGCGGCGATCTTGCTCGCGACGCAGCTCCTACGCTGGTATCTGGCGCACGGGCTCGTCGTCGAGCGCGTCTACCAGATCGTCGAGTACGCGCCGATAGCGTGCTTTCGCCGCTTCGGCGACGCGGTTTCGACGGCGCGCCGCGAGGACGATATCGATCCCGACAAATCGATCATCGCCGATACATTTAAACTTCTCGGGAACAGTTCCTACGGGAAAACGATTACGCGCGTCGATCGGCACCGGGAAATCAAGTACGCGACGCCGATCGGCGCGTCGATGCTCGTCAACAATCGCCGCTTCCGGCAACTGGACGCCGTCGTCGACGACGCGCTGTACGAGGTGGCGCTGAATAAGCGTAAAATCGTCTACGGCCTGCCGATACATATCGGCTATTTCGTATTGCAGTACGCAAAATTGAGAATGCTGGAATTTTATTACGATTTCATCGACGCCTACATTCCCCGTCCGCTCTTCCAGTACTGCGCTATGGACACCGACTCGGCGTACATAGCCCTAGCCGGACGTGACGTCGACGCGCTCGTACCGGAAGAACGTCGCGAACACTACTTCCGGAATCGCTCGCTCTGGTTTCCGGCCGAATGCTGCGACGCGCACGTGGACGCCTACGTACGACGGCGCGTCGCCGGTCTAGCGTGGGACGGCGAGGCGGCCTGCTGCGCGCGCCGACGCCTGTTCGATCGTCGAACGCCGGGTCTCTTCAAAGAAGAGTGGCGCGGCGACGGGATCGTGGCGCTGTGCAGCAAAACCTACTACTGCTTCGGCGGCGTCGCCGGTCCGAAGTACAGCACGAAGGGGCTCAGCAAGCGACAGAACGCCGACATCGACGAGCACACCTTCCTCGCCGTACTGCGCGACCGTCGCAACGGCGTCGGCTGGAACCGCGGTTTCCAAGTGAAAGACTCGTCCGTGTTGACGTACGTTCAAGAGCGCGCGGCGTTGAGCTACTTCTACGCTAAACGCCGCGTGCTCGACGACGGCGTCACTACGGCGCCGATACTCGTCTAACTCGTAAACTCGTCTAACTCGTCTACTACTAACCTAACCCCCCCCACCCCCCCTAGGGGTAGTTTCTGTATGTATGTATGTATGTATGTGTGGGTAATAATAAACACCAACAATTGTGCGTACATGATTCGTTCGTTTTTTATTTCTACTACAAGCGGTGAGGTTTTAATAAATCGTGTACGAGACAGTCATTGTTCACCCTATCGGTGCCGAATAGGCTCTGGAACGTCGTCAACGGCATCCCGCGACATCGGAATAGAAGGTAGGCGACGCAATATTGTCCGCACACGTTAGAGATGACGCTCTGCAGGCGCTTGTCGTTGTACGTCCACGCGTCGCCGCAGTGGCGGCGCAGGAAGGCGCGGAAGTCGGCGTGCAGCGGCGGCAGACCGTACGAATCGAAGTACTCGCCTCGTCGGTCGGCGCCGACGTAGACGGCCACCCAGTGCTGTCCCGGTTCGCCGCCGTCGTCGGTGTTGCACACGAAGGCCGTCGGGTAGGTGGCGCCAATGGCGGCGGTAAGTAGCGCGTCTTTAGGCACGACGCCGACGACGATACGTTTAGCGTACGTATCGAGTTCCAGACGACGCATCAGTTGAAACGTATCCATTACCAGTCGTAAATGACGTTCCGGTTCCGGTCGATTTCCATCACCGTCTCGAATTCCGCGTACACGACGACGTTCACCGGACGCGCTAGCGGCGTCTCGAAATGCATATCGACGCCCACGCACCCCTGACGCACGACGTTGAAATGGTCGCCGTCGCAACAGTCGGGGGTCAGGTCGAAACCGAAGATGCTGTAGCCGGCGCCGAAGTCCGTGCGCGATACGTCGTTCCCCTCGTCCTCGAACGCCTTTCCGGTCGCCTCGAAGAGATTCATGTAGCTGCGCACGTACCGGTTGTGCGGGAAGTCCGGCTGCAGCGGCTTGCTCGGCACCTGACGTCCGTCGACGACGAGCGACAGGAAGTTTATGTCGTTGTGACGCGCGTCGAACGGATTTCTAG
The DNA here is from genome assembly GCA_020002185.1 of Paraescarpia echinospica. Taxonomy (NCBI): domain Eukaryota; kingdom Metazoa; phylum Annelida; class Polychaeta; order Sabellida; family Siboglinidae; genus Paraescarpia; species Paraescarpia echinospica. The sequence continues at coordinate 35,132 of JAHLWY010000620.1, read as the reverse complement.
TGTAGTCGCCGTTGTAGGCGACGTTGTCGATCATCATCAGGAAGAGGCGTTTCGGAATCGCGCCCATGTACAGGTTCTCGTGCACGTTCGATAGCGCGCCCGCCGTTATCGAGAACGATTTGCAGTCGACGCGACGCATCGGAAACTTAGCCGTTCCCAACGCCCACGCTTTGATATGTCCCATCTGGACGGCCGGGTTCAACTTCACTTTTCGCACGTGCAGTCGAATCTCCTGCAGCACGACGCGCCACCCCGGTACGGCTGCCGCGCCCATCAGCGAGAAGGCGTCCTTCGAGCGCACTATGCGCACTTTCGTGTCGACGCCGTTCGGTAGGTGTTTGTTTAGCATAAACGCGTCGACGTGCAGCCGTCCCATCATCTCCACCTCGTGGCTATCGGCCGTCGCGACGCGTCGCGACTCGAAACCGACGTTGGCGTTGCCGAGCGTGTCCATCCGTCCGGCGGTGTCTTTGTACCACAACGACGCCGTGAGATGCGAACGTTTCGCGTCGCTACCGTAACTTAGCAACGTCTCGAGGTAGGCCCGGTACGCGTACGTATTGGTCGACGGCGTCACGAGGGTGTTGTTCAGCGACACGTCGATTTGACTGATCATCGAATGCAGGAAATTGTTGACCGGCGCCACCGCGGCCGCGGCCGCCAGATCGGTACCGTCCCCCCGCGTCACTTTGAAGCGTACGTACAGTTGAACGCTCGCCAGGTCCGTATAGTCTTCGCCCGAACCCGGCACGAGGAACTCGATAGGGCCGCCGGCGTCGAGAGTCGTCAGCGGCTGGTAGACGGTCCAATGACTACTCTCGATGCTCGTCTGCGTCACCGGTCCGCTGAACAGGTCCAGTTCACCCTTCACGCCCTCGCACGTCGAGCCGTTCACGAACGCATCGTCGTTGTCGTCCGTTCGACGTCTTCCGCCTACTGACGACCGTCGCCGCTAGGCGTGCTCTCTTTATGCCGCCGCCGCCGCCGCGACGGTTTTTTTTTTTTACGTCGAGTTGACTTAATAGCGTATGCAGGATCGAATCTCCTCGCGCGGCGGCGCCATCACCACCACTACGACGCGCACTCGAAAGTACGGCGAGAACTGACCGTCGTTCTCGAGTGTGCTGCGCTCCATCGTCGTTACTCGTCGAATATGTCCGTTCGACGCGCTCTTTTCCGCCTACTGACGGTCGTCGCCGCTAAGCGCGCTCTCTTTACGCCGACGCGGGGACGGCGCTGCGTCTTTTTTTGCTTCTTCTTCTTCTTTGCCGCCGCCGCCGCCTGCGGATTCAATAGACCGTCGAGAAGATCGGCGCCGGCCTCCTTCGCGCGCCTTTTTAGCGACTGTTTCAGATTGCCGCCGGCGACGACGTCGCGCGCCACGTGCATGCCGGTGTTGAGCGCCCGTTTTCCCAACGCCATCGCGCCCCTCTTGATAAGCGGCATGGCGCTTCGAAACAGACTCCCGAAGAGATTACCCAGACCGTGACCTCGTTGACCCCGAGCGCCGACGAAGACCGGCAGCTGTCCGCCGACCTGACGAACGTAGTAGTCCACGTACGGGTTCTTCGACGACATGTTAAAACAATTTCGATTTACAACGTCTGAAGTGAAGCGTCGTCACCACCTTCCCCTGCTCGAATGGTATCGGTTGGCCGTGATCGTCTCTTATATCGACTTCGACCTCGTCGAATTGATTCCGCATCAGCTTAACGTATTGCACGCGAACGAACGATTCCGAAATGACGTCACCGTTCTCACCGCGGACGGCGATGTTTCGAAGCAGCGGCGCGAACACGTCACCGACGACGCGCGGTTCCACGAGATCCGTGTACACGTACAGACTCTCGATGCCCGCCGACATGTTCACCGTATCGCGACCTTCGTACTCGAACGTGTACGCGGCGGGCGACGTGCTGATGACGGGTCTCGTCGCCGGCGCGGGACCGAACGCGGACGAACTCATGATCGTGTTGGTATGGAAACCTAGCACGTGTCTCAGACGGCTCGTATGAGGTATGATAAATTCGACACCCGCCGACAAACGTAGCGTAAAGCGGTTAGAGACGGCGCAGTATTCTAGCACGGCCTTGGCCTTCCTGGTGTGTAATTTCTCTAGCGCCTCGTTGATCCTGTTGCACAACGTATAAACGTTGTTGTAGAAACCGTGAGGAATCATCGTCTGACGATATATCAGCACGGTCGTGCCTTCTTCGTCTATCTGCGTGTAAACGCCCCGTTCGCCCGCCGCGCAAGTCAGAAAGAAGTAGGCGTCCTTCTTTCTCACGTTGTACCACGTGTGCGGATACTGTACCGACACGGCGCCGCATTCCCACTCCCCCGACAGGTCGAAACGTCGCGGCAACGTCGTGACGTAGTGCGTCAACGTATTTTCGGGGTGACGTTTCATAGACGCGTTGCTCGGCAGCGTCACGTAAAAATCAGACGAGACCGCCATCACGTTGTCGTCGACCGACACTCATAGACGGACTCGGGAGCAGGTAACCGAGACAGCTGCTCAACAGCGCCGTCCACAGGTTGGAGTCACCTTGACCTTTCGTCAGATTGTATATACTAACGGCGATGACGAAGTACAGGACGACGACCTGACAGAGGAACACGATTTCGGCCTTAGGGCATTCGTTGCCGCAGATTCGCCATGGAACGGGTTCGGCGGCGGTTGCTGTTGTAGCGTCGATGGAGTCCGCGTTGCGCTCGTCGTCGACGACGGACGATTCGTCGGCGTTCGTTCGACGCTCGCCACTCGAGGTAGTTTCGTCGTCTTCGCGCATCGTCGCGCCACTGCGCCCTGTCGATGCAACAGGGACCTTTATACGGTAAGAACGAAGAGCCGTTGCATAGTCCCGCCTCGTGCAGTCGCCAGCAGCCGGTGTGACGCATCCAACGATTCATCATCACAGGTCCACGAGCGACTCGGCGTCGATCCAGCTGTTGAATGAGGCCGGATATCCGCTCCATTTTACGAGCGCCTCCGAACCGCCGCCACGACGCCGACGACGCCGAATAACCGCCTCCACGCGATATAGTTTGTCTTTCGGAACGACTACGCGTTGTAGTTCCTGTTCGTAGAAGGCGCCCTCTATCGGCGTCTCGGCGTCGTCCTTGAGGCGATAAACGGGCGGATCGGAAGGGTGCACCTCTACGACGGTGAACAGCTCCTCGCTCCAGTTAGCCATGTATCCTTTTTTGAAATGACCCCTCGTCTTGCTGGTACGTACGCGATCTCCCACGCGTAGTTTCGGTTTTCGTCGTCGTTCGACGCCGTCGCCACCGTACAGTCGTTGCCATACGGCCTCCTGATTCGTCGCGTCGACACTCGCCGGCGTCCTACCGATGCTTCGGTGGTAGGCGTTGTTGTACGATTGCACGAAATCCGGTAACGCCTCTACGTAGCGCAGCGTTTCGTGTTTCGTAAAATAGCGCCACATACGCGTCTTCAAAGTTCGATTAAACCGTTCCACGACGCTCGCTTTGGTCTCCTCGTTATGCGTCACGAAATGATGAACGCCGCGACTCTTTAGCAACGTTTGCAGGGGTCGGTTCAAAAACTCGCTCCCCTTATCGGTCTGCAGCGTGTGCGGCGTCGTCGTCGTCGTCGTTCAGCAGGCGCTCGAAGGCCGCGACGAGCGACGCTCCGGACTTATTCTTCAACGGAACGCACCACGCCCGCTTCGAAAACACATCGATCACCGTCAATAGGAATGTTATACCGTCGTTGTGCGTTTTCAGTCTAGTCAAGTCGACCAGATCGGCTTGCCACTGCTGGTTTCGACCGCCCACGATGACGCGTCGTCGTTTGAAATGACGTCTAACCGGTTTGTGTAGGGTATAGGCGTCCTGCGACGCTAGCCACCTCTCGACGGCCGGACGTCGGAGCTTCGACGCCCGGTGCAACGCGTCGACGCCTCCGTAACTCCCCACCCGTTTCGGATCGAAGTACGCGTTATTCAGCTCCTCGTCGTCGTCGTCGTCGACGTTTCGTTGCTGTCGAGGCTTTCGTTTTGGACGACGATGACTCCACCCGGACACCATGACGACGACGACGACGACGACGACGATGCGATTATACCGAACGCGATAAGCGCGATGATGAAACCGACGACGCCGACGATGATGATCGCTCGTCGTGACGTCATCACGACAACGTATCCCACGCCGTGACGTCCGTCGAAACGGATCTGCGTTTAGGTTCGCCTCGCATACGACGTCTCCGCTCAGTCGTCGCTGCTGATGAACTAGACGTCGACGGTCTCGACATCCTCTCTTCTAGTAGCCGCTTCCGTCGTTGCTCCACGTACGAACGATAGCGCGGGTTGCCTACGAATTCCATAGGAATATTCATATCCTTCATGTGCAATCCGAACTCCCGCCATCCTACGGGCGCCGTCGTCTTCGATCTCGTTCGCATGAGATCGTTTACTAGATCGACCATATTACTCCCCGCGATCGCTTTACCGTCGTACACGAATTCACCGCGATCGTTCCATCGAGACAACGGATCGGCTTTCATTTTTTCGATCAGCAGTCTCGTCTTCTCTTTCAACGTTTTCGGCATGCTGGCTACGATTTCGCGCTCTATCGTCTCCGACGATGGTGGCGTCGCCGCCGCCGCTGCTGGCGCCACCGGTACCGCGGGTGTCTCGCCGCTGTTCACCACCGACACGCGTACCGGTTGCGCCGCTCGAGCCGCCTCTATCGTATTGTACCGACTCAGCAGTTGATTGTACGACGCTACCTTTTCTCGTTCCGATAAATCCGAACGTTCTAGAATGTCCTTCATGTCGCTGTCAAGACTACTCAGCACACGTGATCGAGGCGTGCTCGACGACTGATCGACGCGTGGCAGGAGGCTTTCCACCAATCGTGGATCGACCAACGCCATCTTCTTCGCGTACTGCATCAATTACCGCCGGCGCCACCGCCGAACACCTGTCTGAGCAGCGGCAAGATAACGGTACTCGCTAACGGCGCTAGCAGGGCCGTCAAAAAACCACCCGCACCCTTTTGCAAGATGACACGCTTCTGCTTACGCGTCACGTGTTTGTCGACGAGTTTACGCAGGTGATCCCGGTATTTCGACAATACGCGTTTCTGTTTCGGCGACAACTTCACGTTCCCTTTCAGAATGTTGTACGCGCAATCGCACAGACTACAAATGAGACCGGTGTCCGCGTGGGCGAGTAGCGCTTTTCGCAGAGCGATGTTCCGCCTATGTCTCTCCAACAGCTGCAGGGCGACGATGTGTCTCTTTATTTGATTGGTCGGTCCCGCCACCTTCGGTCGTCTCTTCGCTCCCGTCACGCGCCCCGTCATAGCGACTAATAAACGTACGCCCCGTCGTCCCTCTCTTCTTATAGTCCGCCGACGCCGCCACCACCACCACCGCCGCCACCCTTCCGTACGTACACGTACTGAAGGCCATCGTCCGGAAATATGCACGTACGCAAACGCATGTCCTCTTCCGTTTCCTGTTTCAGATCCACGAATAGATACCCGTACGCCGACGACGTCGCGTCTTTGAAAGCCTCTATCATGTAGTTGACCTTTCCCGGGTACATCTGTTTCGCTAGGTGACCTACTTGACCCGCGTCTCGAGGACTCTTGAATAGCACTATGTATTGAGCGTTCAGGCTGATTGTACGGTTTTCTTTCCCTTTCGGAAACATGTTCTGACGTAATTGTACGACCGACGTATTACAATGATGACTTTTTTTAGTAAATAGTACCGTCACCCGGCTATCGGTCTCCTCCATGAGGTCGTCGAGTACTAGAAGCGTTCTCGCTTTACCGTCTAAACGTTTCGGATCCGGCAGGCCGTCTACGAACTCTATTTTCGAAGACATAGACGCGTAGCCGCTCTGCCACTGTCCGTAACACCACAGGATTTTCTCCGGCGGCGGATCGATCATAGTGTCGTAACGTATCAAACGCTCGACGAACGTCGTCTTACCGCATCCCGTAGGACCGGCTACTATACACGTAAAAGGATGCTTCAACGACGGTCCGTTCATTTTTCACGACTGAACGACGAACACTTTTTTACGCCTTTTTATACTCATCGCGCAACTCCATCAACAGTTTACCGAGCGTGTTCTTCCCCGATCGCCCGCGATTCCGCTACCCCAGAAACCCTCCTTACTCGCTACCCATTCCACCAATTCGACGTCCCCGGTCGCCAACAGTGCAGTCTTCAAATCGCTCGATCCGTCAAACTTCCTCTTCAACAACATCTTCATACATTTCACCCTAACGTCGGTCCATTTGTTTCTCATTCTCTTTAGTCGAATGTCGTAACTGCGTCGTTTCGCTGCGTAAGAGCTTAGCGAACTTTTGATTATTTCGGCGCATTCCACGTCCTCGTAGAATAGCGCTTTCCTATACTGATAGGCGTGCTCGACGGATCGAAAGCCTCGACCGAACGCCGACAGTCGACGCATATACATATTCGACAAGAACGACCGCGATCCACCAAACCTTATAGGCGACATCGTACCGACTACCGATCACCCGCTACCGCCACCGCTTATATACCACTAATAAAAAGTTGCGACTAACCTTTCGATCCCTAACATTACCGCTAGGTGGCCTCCCGAATCTAATAAAAAGTTGCGACTAGGGTTCAAACCCGGAACCTTTCGATCCCTAGGCGAACACTCTCCTAAGAGAGCTATACCGTCGCCAAGGATTATGCAGGGTTTTGCCCCAGTTATATCTCACCGCTAGGTGGCCTCTCGAATCTACAAACGCATTACGTCAGCGTTGAGGACTACGAATGTTCCATGGTTTTAGCGTGGTTAGCGCGATAAACGCATTATTGCTTACGTCAGCGCGCTCTAGGTACGGCGTTGATCGCTAGGACTAAAATACTCTCCGCACTCACCGCTAGGTGGCATCTCTCTAGTGTACTGTCAATCATCCAATTAGTATCAAATTACATCGCTCATCAATCACGTTTTTTATAAGTAGGTTTCCCAAACTCATTAGTGTCAACCACAAAGCCTTTGATCTTTTTTTATGCATAGGATTAGTCTCGCATTATTGCTGACTCAGCGGTGTGCAAAAACTCATTAGGGGTCATTAAATTCTTTTTTATAAGTAGGCTTTTGAGATCGTACAGCGCTGACTATCTACTTACGCGGTAATTATACGAGGAGACAATAACACAATATAAGGTGTCTACGTTTTATTAGGATAGAAAAGAAGACAAAATATGTACAGGTCACCCTCCATTACAGTACCGGTTACTTCATAGTGTTTCGCTACTGTTTCGAAACAGAGTCTTGCAACCATATATACACATATATTCGGGTGTAGTATCGGATAGTTTAAAAACGGCTTCTAGTAAACAGTCAACCAGTCTGTATTCACCACGGTTAAATTAATGTCCTCAATGGCCTCATCTGAGTACAAGACAGAGTTATTTACAGGTCACCCTCCATTACTGTCAGAATTATTTGTTTCAGTGTGTTTCGCCACTGTTCCGAAACTGAGTTTTGCAACCACGTATTGATGTTATACAACTGTTCGGGTTGCACTTCGGATAGTTTCACACCTGCGTGTAACAAAACACTCAAACAGTCTTTCATAACATGTTGAAAAATAAAATGGCCTTCACTGCCTCGTCAAAGTGCATGTAAATTATAATTTCATTAGGTAACATACAATCGTGATGAAATTGACTACGATAGTCTATCTCGCCACCCAGGCATTGTCGTCTTCTGAATTCAAAGACGCTACATGCTAAATGACGTGCAAGCGTCTTCTTCATTTCGGTCACTGGAAATTCAATGGTAAAGTTCGGAAAAGAAAAGGCAGGAGCGGAAGTTGTGACATTGGCGGCATCGGTAGAAATTGTGACATGGGGGCCTGAGTAGAAGTTGTGACATCGGCAGGAGCGGAAGTTGGTGTTGATGATGTTCTGTTGTCATTAATTGTCTCTGTCGACACAGAGACCATTCGTTGCCGCTTTGGTGGTAGCGTGGTAGCGAGCCTTCAATGTAGTTCTGCAAGAATATTTCAAAAATATTTAGAATATTAAAGATAATACGGGAAGAATATACCGTTGGTAGAGTATCGTGGCATAACGACAGGTAGGATACGATGATAAGAATCTAAGTGAAAGGACGTAAGGTGACAAGTTGTATCGACATAAAGATAATTGTTTGACAATAACTACCCGTGGACGAGACCGTATAGGAAGTAAAGATGTTGCCGGATGTTGATATGATGGACCACGTAGGGGGCGATTATGTTGGAAGTAAACACGTGACAGAATATTGTTTACACGGGATGTTGACAAGAAATAAACGGACCCGACCATATAGGATTTAAAGATTCGGGGACGTCATTTTAGAAGAAGTAAAGACACGGTGGATGCACCTTTAGGGGAAAATATATAGTAATACAATATAAAGTATGATTCACTACCAGCGTATACAAACTGGCTTCCTCCGCCGTCCTCTTCAGGCGGCCAAAACATCCGCTGGCGACGTGTCACTTCCAGTTGTCCTGACGCGTTAAATGGGTCTTACACCACGGGCAGGTAAATGCCGACGATTTCACTGGCAGCGGGGCCGCGGGCTCCTCACCGGCAGGAATGGGAGGCTGGGTCGTAGTGATCTGACGCACGACCTTCTAAAAGTACGAACGATTCTTATTAGATGTCGTATTTTCATAAGTGACTTAATGCTATATAATTACATATAGGAAAAGTAGTGAAATGGAAGTAATATTAATAAAGACTTACAACGCTTGGCTCATAAACATCGATGGTGAAGGAGCGGGGCGGTTCTCCAGCTGCCTCTGCATATGAAAATCCACAACGAATGTAGTTTGCCACGACGATGTCGAATGGCGACCAGGTCGCCTCCTCATTCTTATATAGGATTGTGAGGATCACGATTTAATGCACCGATATACCAATTAAAACCGTATCCAAGTGAGTGATGTGAAAATTGCTACTAATTAAAAATTGACACGGCCGCAGAAATTTCTTGCAATTTTTCTTAAAATTCCCTACATTTTAATAATAATATAATAATAAGATAACTTCGATATAGCGCCTAAATCCTTGAAAACCAAGCTCAGAGGCGCATCAAAACAAAAGGATTGGTCAATCTCAAAATCCATAAGTAGTTTTTCAGTTGTCAACAGATGGATCAAGGCGCTGGGGAGCTACGATGGATAAGCAAGGTTGTAAAGATACGGTTTTAAATGACGACTGAATTTTATAATATTTTCAACTGATCTAACTCTAAGAGGGAGCATATTTCAAAGAGTTGATGCAGCAACAGAAAAAGCCCTAGTTCCAATGTTAGTGTTGACTTTAGGAACAAAAAGTAGGTCTGAACTAGATGATCGAAGCTGGACAGGTTTTCTTACAGGAGTAAGAAATGAATGCAAATAAGATGGTTGCTTATTGGATAGTGCCTGGTATGTAATGGTACAGATCTTAAATATTATACGATATCGTACAGGAAGCCAATGCAAAGACTTCAAAAGTGGTAGAGAGCGAGAAAAACGAGGAGACCTTGTAACTACTCTTGCTAGAGAATTTTGGACACGCTTAAGTTTTGTGATATCCTTGCTAGCGATACTATAAAGGAGGGAATTGCAATAGTCAAGTCTGCTGCTAACAAGCGCTGTTGCAATAGTCTTAGCAACAGAAAATGATATATACAGGCGAATACGGCGAAGATCACGAATATGATAAAAACAGCAGCGACATGTTTGAGATATGTGTTGTCGGAAATTTTCACAAATTTCCGGTCATTTTATATGAACCAATGAAAAGCGGGGTCTAGATTTCAAGGCCTATATAGGTTTTGGGTTATAAAATTGGGGTTTTATAGTTTACCGGAAGTAGGGTGGTGGGAAGGTCGTAAACCAGTACGGTAAGCGGAAGTAGGATAAAAAATACATCGTGAAACTGTAAAGTAACGGGAAGTAGGGTGATAAGATAAATCGGAGGTAGGGTTAGAAAGACATCGTAAAATTGTACGGTACCCTGAAACAGAGTGATCGGAAAGTGATGGTGAGGTCGTGAGACTGTACGTTAACTGGAAGTAGGGTTACGGAAAGGTCGTGATACTGTACGGTAACCGGAAGTATGATGATGGAAAGGTCATGAAACTATACGGTAACCGGAAGTAGTGTTATGGGAAGGTCGTATATTTGTACGGTAAACGGAAGTAAAGTGATGGGAAGGTCTTAGAACTGTACGGTAAACGGAAGTGTGGTTGAAACACATCGTGAAACTGTGCGGTAGCCGGAAGAAGGCTGATGGGAAGGTCGTAGACCTGAAGGGTAACCGAGAAAGACATAATTTGACCTATTTTTCTAGTTTCCCTACCTATTCGTCAGGACTTGACCAATTATTATGGTTGTAAAATGAGGCGCTCTACCAGAAAAAGTTCCACTACCTATCCGATATAACGTAAGACACCATTGCGTATGCGCATTGACCTATTTAATAACATTATTTGACATAGTTTGACCTATTTTGACCAAGTTATTTAGTTCACCACTTACCTACCAGGGGGCTATTTGACAAGTAGTGCCCATGGAATTAGCCATAGGGCGCCGCTTGACATTTGAAATTGACCTTTTGATATTTGACATTGACCTAGAAATGACGTCATTGTTCTTGCCCCAATCCGATCCAGCATACCCTCGAAAACTACACAACATACTACTTTAGGGTCGCTCCACAAAACGTGTCCTTTGGACATTTGCTCAGAAATTTCACCCTAGTATTGTACAAAAAAGTATTGTTGGCAATTCTAAAAGGGAAAATTTACCCAACCCCAATTCTCCAAAACTAAAATCCCATCCACTCCCAAATGCACCAGTGTCTCACCATTTAAAGTCTTGTGGTAAGTTAAAGTGTGGGAGATGTTTCTGTCTGCTCGTTCTTACACTCAAATAATCCAATAATCGTTCGTTCTTTCTTTGGATATATAGAGAGGCCGGGAGGGAAGGAGGGAGGAGGGAGGGAAGGACGGGGGAGAGAGGAAGGGAGGGAGGGAGGGAGGGAGGGAGGGAGGGAGGGAGGGAGGGAGGGAGGGAGCCAACGTGTCTCCCAAATCCTCCGTTGCGTATTATTTATTAGTAGTTACCATCCATTATTATACTGGGACAAATTCCACAAAAGGTTATTCCACAAAACGTTCTAGTTCTTCCTGAGAGAGGAATATTTTTCTTAAAGAATAATAGGCCGTATTTTCGTAATATAGTCAATATAATTTATTCACCATTCTATGAAAGTGCCTATCCTTTGAATTGCGCTGCAGTACGCTAAAAGTCGCAGCATTACCGGTTTTGGACGCTCAAAACACCACTGCTAAGATCAGAACGCTGCCCAATTTAAAAACGGAAATAAATAGTTAGTGTGAAATAACAAAATATTAATTTTAATTATAATTAGTTATGGTTTGAGTTACTTGTGGTTACAGACGACGGGAGTAAATAGTTTCAGCTTTCTTTAAAATGGCAATTTGTTTAGAGAAGATACTGATTATTGTTATTAAAAGCGCCTAGTCGGCGTAACAAGTTAATGTCTGCAAAGTCGAAATTTTCTTTTCAGATGATAGTCCTGAAATTATGAACAATACTTTAAAAAGGACAATTATATTGGAGTATATACGTGAAAATACACTTTACGTTGCAAACAGTGTAACATTATTTATAAAAAGGAATTTTCGTTGGAATCAGTGCAGAAATAATGGGGCAATCTTCTGGGAGAGAGAGAGAGAGAGAGAGAGAGAGAGAGAGAGAGAGAGAGAGAGAGAGAGAGAGAGAGAGAGAGAGAGAGAGAGAGAGAGAGAGAGAGAGAGAGAGAGAGAGAGAGAGAGAGAGAGAGAGAGAGAGAGAGAGAGAGAGAGAGAGAGAGAGAGAGAGAGAGAGAGAGAGAGACAGAGAGACAGAGACACAGAGAGACAGAGACACAGAGAGACAGAGAGACAGAGATAGGGAAGATCTTTACGTTGGGTGGACTCATCTAATAGCTAAGAAGAACATTGAGCAGGGATATTAAGGCGAGATTGTGAGAAAACAACAGTAGAGTTATGGCAAACGGTTTCATCTGGGAACAGCCTGTGAATATGTGAAGTGCTTTCACGCACTTGTCCTTGCCAAGAGACGCTGACTGACAACAACACCGGATATGATGTCAGGGAGAGTCCATCACACTCTCAATATATGTTGGAACGACATGTCTCTCTTTATACACACAATCAGTTGAACCAACCTGCATCTCTTCTTTCAACTCCTTGCCATTACGATGTCCGAGGCGCTGTCTCGGTTCATGTAATAATATAACACTTTGTATGCAATTAAACCAATTTACTACAAAACCATTATGTACACATGTGGTTAATACCAGCAACACAAATATGCATCATATATAATTGACACATACAATTATATCTCACTAGTAATATTAGCTCTGTTACTGTGGTGACCGTTAAGCGAGACTCGACTGTATATCAATTGCTACGTACAATGATATCTCACTATTAATGTTAGCTGTGTTACCGAGGTGACCGTAAAGCGGTCAATAGGCCGATGGCTTCATATCCGCTTGCCATAAGAAGCTTGCTGCTGCACATGACTATCATCTTGAATCTTTTTACAAAGTCAAGGCAATAGGACCACTTTCACCACGCATGACATCGATCAATCTCAAAATAGCCGCGCTCGTGTATAACATATGACTCGTTCTATACAAATACATTGAAATACTAATAAAGTATGCTAACCTAATCCTGGCTAAAATATTTTAGGTGAGAATCACACGATCCTCTTACAACTAGCATATATACCATCTAGCCCAAATATATATATTATAGTATATTAATGTTATAACTATCATCGAGTGTTATTGTAATTATCGATAGACATGTATTTATTGATGAAAATGCAATTGTTTCTCAACTAGTCTACCCGAACCTATTTCCACCTAATTGCTTGCGTCCATGTGCGAAATCGCCAAAGTCTACATCCTTGTTGTTTTGGTGTCTCACGGACATGTCACGCTTTTTCTTTTCCCGTGATTTGTTACATCCTGTTTGTGGCGATCCAGCTGTGGCCGATTTGTGACTTGAGGTCGTACAGTTTGAGGAGTGTCGGGGAAACCGTTTCAATGATGTGCGGCTTAATACTTTACTGAAATACGACACATAACGTATATTAACGATCAGCAACGTATGGAAGCAGAAAGGAAACGATATGTAACTTGGATATGCATTATTAAATTCGTTGTCATCTTTTCATGTGATTCTTCATCATTGTTATATCTTTCTGGTGCTTAAGTCATTCATGTTAACAAACATTCACCTAAATATAATCGATGCCATTGACATACCTAACCTATATATATATATATATATAAATATATATATATGTATATATATATATATATATATATATTCATCTTGTTTTACACAAATTACGTCACCTGATATATATACACACTCGTTTTATCGTTTATAAAAGAAATGTTAATAATCAATATAAACCCTATGTTTTATTCATTTGTTTTATTACTTCATCATGAAAATTCCACGAAAGCCACATATTCTTGAAAACACAAACATTTGGTTTTGTCGATGTCAATAAGAAGCATTGATGATGCAAGAATTTGATATTAGTGGCTTTCCACAATTATCAGAATATGTATATTAGTACAATTGCTATCTAATCTAGCCTGCAGAAAGAGACCTGGAGATAGAAATTACCATCCAAGGAATGCAGATGTTAAAGCATCAATACCCACACTGGGGAAGAACAAAGCTCCAGGAATAGACATATTATATGTAGAAATGTTCAAGGCAGATCTGCAAACGGCAGCGGAGATAATACACCCTCCCTCTCTTCATCGATATATGGGAAAAAGAAGGGAACATGTTTCCTTTCTTCGACTGCAGCAGTTGGAGGGCAATTACTCTACTTTCCACAACAAACAACATTTTCTCTAAGATCGTCATGGTACGGATGAAAACAACAGTAGACAAGCTTAACTTGTCTCTTCTTAAAGAATGCCTTCTGCGGTGTCGTAAACTCAAATCCCAAAGTCACTGTGAAATCCGGCGTCAAACGTCGTCAGGGTATGTCATGTCATCATTTCTATTCACCCTAACCATCGATTTGGCAACAAAAAACATGATCACACAAAAGCGGACTGGCATGATATGGAACCTGTGCTCTTCATTCAAAGATCTAATCTGTGTAGATGGCCTCGTTCTGCCTCCCACACTCGAGACCAAGTACAGAGAAAAGCATGCAACATAGAACAACAGCCAATTTCATTATAATATATGTTATTACAAAAACGACAAAAGTATTGACATAAACAACCGAACTTGTAAGTCTATCATAATCAACAGCCATCGACTAAAATATGTAAGCAAGTTTACCAACATGGGCAGCATCATCAATATACAAGGAGAAGGAGGTGCAGACGAAGATATCAAAACACGACTGGGAAAAGTCAAGTCTGCATTTTTCAAACAACAACGACTATGGAGATGCTCAGTTATACTCCAGAAAAGAAAACTCAGAATCTACCATGCAGTGCAATGTCCTCTCTATGCTCCTGTACTGCACGGAGAGCTGGCGCATGACTCAGCAGGTCACCAATAAACTATCCAGCTTCCACAACACTTGCATAAGGAAGATGAAGAAAATGTACTGACCCGATACTTTCTGTAACACCAGACTCCAGCCAACAACAAATCAACAACACATCTGCCTCATCCTGGAAAGAGGAGCTGGTCATGGTTTATTCATGAATACAAGATGAGCAGCGACATGCCAGCTAAACAGCATTACCTGGAATCCAGAAGCAAACATAACAAAAGACAGACCAAAAACAACTTGGCAACGAACAATAAAAGAAGAAATGAAGACGGATGGGCTGGCCTGGGGCACAGCAGCAAGGAGAGCTCAAGAGAAAGGGGTCTGTCTAGACCTTGTGCGAGCTTTATGTGCCACACAACACGAAAAAAGGATAGGCAAGTAAGTACGATAGCTATCATTGTTTTGTAGGTGTCACATTGTTTATACATTTTTTTTGACAATATCCTAAATGTATTTGATTATTTTCATAGGATAGGGTGTATACCTTATTCATGCGTATTATTAAAGATTATAACCAAAGTATTTACATGTACAATACTTTCTTTGGAAAAGATAATTTACTTCGAAAAATCACTGACTAGCTAATCATATGATTATTTTTAAGCACAAATACAATATAGTAATAGGTATCCCTAAGAGACACATACCGTGTACCACGAGGTCCGGATGTCTTAATAAACGGCGATGCCGTAATAAACATTGTAATGTTTTGTCATATGGCTGGTTTAATGGGCATAGATAACAATACAGATAGGGGACGGTTAGTCTTATTTGACTTCTTGTAGCATAATTAACTGGTGCTGGTAACAAGTAAGATGAGTAGTATATCATATAGGAGAAACCTTATGTCTTTACAAATATTTCTGAAAAAAAGCAATTCCCAACATTTTACTAGATTGAATTTATTTATGTGACAATTTCGTGTATTTTCTATAAAACTCATACACAAAACAAGATTTTAAAGCCATGGGTATTATTTAAAAATAGTCGGAAAATCACAAAAGACACGCGTTTTTGGGGTACTTCTAATTTTTCAGAGGCTATGTCTCAAATACAATTGGACCGTTGAAAGAGATTAAGCAGACTACTTCCAGATAATTGGACTGCATCTGAAAAGCTCTTAAAACGATTGTTGAGAGTGTGGTGTCTAGAAAATGTCAAAATCATAAGACACAGTGTTGTGCATAAAAAACTGTTTATCATATATATATATATATATATATATATATATAATCCTATAGGCACCATAAGGAGACAGCTCCATTATGATATGTAGAATATGGAAAACGATAACGATGCTCTCAAAATCACCAAAAGTATTTTTTTTTGAAAATAATTATTGATATAGCTAAGTGTCTGGTTATTTTATGTATGCTTATAGTACGAATTTAAAAATGAAAGGTATTATCCAAACAACCAAGTGTCAATACTTAAAGCAGACCTGTTTAAACATAGGCGTCGTATCGATCCGGACTCGGCATTAATACCGGGCGGCCACCATGGACTACCCGGCAAACCCGGCATTCTACCCGGCATCCGCGGCACGGATGACAGGGGAACACGTACGATTAAGACTCTCGAAACCCTTTAGAATAAGAACTTTCAATAAAAATAGGTAACGAGGAAACAGTAGAGTCACTAAAGTATCAGTGTACCAATAAGACTGGACTAATGAATTTTACCTGTGTTTTTTTTACGCAGGTACGATCTGGTGTTGTTTTGTATCCAGGAATACAGACGTCACATTTGTTCTCTCCACTCCGCGAGCAAGAAAGACAGTAGGTAGCGAACATCACTGAAACATATTATCTGCTTATGACGAACACGTATGATCTGTGTCAAACACAATGGGTATATAATAATTATTATATCAAACAATTATCTACGGTACTAGAAGAGTTCTCCGGCTTTGCACTAAAAAGACAGTTTTCATTTAAAAAGCATGTCTGCCAATGGCAATACGTTCAATATTAGTGAACGCTCCCACAATCTTGTGAACTGGAGTTATGACCCCTCTCTAATCAATTGGGCGAGAATCTAACCCCAATTTTATACACCAAAGTATAGATGGTTTTCCTCTGAATACTGAACATACCTACATACCTACCCCAAATGTCCAACATTTGAAAACCGCCCACCCCAAAATGCAATGCATTATAAACAGAGCCCATATCAAATTTCTGCAAACTTCCCGCACTGGTACATTGTAATTTATCAATAACCTAATCTTAACGATAAACTTGGACTCTAAAAATACTGCTTAAAATAAGTTACATTCTGTCTAAAGAAGTGCAACCAATAGCAGGCGCTCACTGGGTAATCGCTGCTAATAATAATATAAATACGGATGTGAGCCGAGAGATGCAAAGGTGGTAAAAGATTATGTTTCCGCGATCTTCACTTGACAAAAATGTAAACAACAGTGACTCCATGTACGATGTTTTCAAATAATGACCACCGAAGATCACCAACACCCAAGAAAATCTCAGAAAAAATGTAAATGTACCCGAAAGGGCCCGCTAGTAAGCAGACCTATTTAATCATAGGCGTCGTATCGACCCGGACTCGACATTAATACCGGGCGGCCAGCATGGACTACCTGGCAAATCCGGCATTCTACCCGGCATTCGCGGCACATATGACAGGGGCACACGTACGAATAAGGCTCTCGAAACCCTTTAGTATAAGAACTTTATATGAAAATAGGTAACGAGGAAACAGTAGGGTCACTAAAGTATCAGTGTACCAATAAGACTGGACTAATTAATTTCACCTGTGTTTTCTATAACGCAGGTACGATCTGGTGTTCTTTTGATCCAGGAATACAGACGTCACATTTGTTCTCTCCACTCCACGAGCAAGAAATGCAGTTGGCTGCGCACATCCCTGAAACATATGATCTGCTTATGATAAACAGTACACTCGTATGATCTGTATGAAACACAATGGGTATATAATAATTATTATATCAAACAATTATCTACGGTACTAGAAGAGTTCTCCGGCTTTGCACTAAAAAGACAGTTTTCATTTAAAAAGCATGTCTGCCAATGGCAATACGTTCAATATTAGTGAACGCTCCCACAATCTTGTGCACTGGAATTATGACCCCTCTCTAATTAATTGGGCGAGAATCTAACCCCAATGTTATACAACAAAGTATAGATGGCTTTACTCTGAATACTGAACATACCTACATACCTACCCGAAATGTCCAACATTTGAAAACCGCCCACCCCAAAATGCAATGCATTATAAACTGAGCCCATACCAAATTTCTGCAAACTTCCCGCACTGATACATTGCAATTTATCAAAAACCTGATCTTTACGATAACCTTAGCCTCTAAAAATACTGCTAAAATAAGTTACATTGTGTCTTAAGAAGTGCAACCAATAGCAGGCGCTCACTGGGTAATCGCTGCTAATAATAATATAAATACGGATGTGAGCCGAGAGATGCACAGGTGGTAAAAGATGATGCTTCCGCGATCTTCACTCGACAATAATGTAAACAACAATGATTCCACGTACGATGCTTTCAAATAATGACCACCGAAGATCACCAACACCCAAGAAAATCTCAGAAAAAATGTAAATGTATCCGAAAGGGCCCGCTAGTAACCAGACCTATTTAAACATAGGCGTCGTATCGACCCGGACTCGACATTAAAACCGGGCGGCCAGCATGGGCTACCCGGCAAACCCGGTATTATACCCGGCATCCGCAGCACGGATGACAGGAGCACACGTACGATAAAGGCTCTCGAAACCCTTTAGTATAAGAACTTTAAATAAAAATAGGTAACGAGGAAACAGTAGGGTCACTAAAGAATCAGTGTACCAATAAGACTGGACTAATTAATTTCACCTGTGTTTTTTTTAACGTAGGTACGATCTGGTGTTCTTTTGTATCCAGGAATACACACGTCACATTTGTTCTCTCCACTCCGCGAGCAAGAAATGCAGTTGGCTGCACACATCCCTGAAACATATTATTTGCTTATGATGAACATTACACTCGTATGATCTGTATGAAACACAATGGGTATATATAATAATTATTATATCAAACAATTATCTACGGTACTAGAGGAGTTCTCCTGCTTTGCTCTAAAAAGACAATTTTCATTTAAAAAGCATGTATGCCAATGGCAATACGTTCAATATTAGTGAACGCTCCCACAATCTTATGCACTGGAATTATGACCCCTCTCTAAATAATTGGGCGAGAATCTAACCCCAATTTTATACACCAAAGTATAGATGGCTTTACTCTGAATACTGAACATACCTACATACCTACCCCAAATGTCCAACAATTGAAAACCGCCCACCCCAAAATGCAATGCATTATAAACTGAGCCCATACCAAATTTCTGCAATCTTCCCGCACTGATACATTGCAATTTTTCAAAAACCTAATTTTTACGATAACCTTGGCCTCCAAAAATACTGCTAAAATAAGTTACATTGTGTCTTAAGAAGTGCAACCAATAGCAGGCTCTCACTGGGTAATCGCTGCTAATAATAATATAAATACGGATGTGAGCCGAGAGATGCAAAGGTGGTAAAAGATGAAGCTTCCGCGATCTTCACTCGACAATAATGTAAACAACAATGACTCCACGTACGATGCTTTCAAATAATGACCACCGAAGATCACCAACACCCAAACAAATCTCAGAAAAAATGTAAATGTATCCGAAAGGGCCCGCTAGTAACCAGACCTATTTAATCATAGGCGTCTTATCGACCGGGACTCGACATTAATACCGGGCGGCCAGCATGGGCTACCCGGCAAACCCGTCATTATACCCAGCATCCGCAGCACGGATGACAGCAGCACACGTACGATAAAGGCTCTAGAAACCTTTTAGTATAAGAACTTTAAAAAAAATAGGTAACGAGGAAACAGTAGGGTCACTAAAGTATCAGTGTACCAATAAGACTGGACTAATTAATTTCACCTGTGTTTTCTATAACGCAGGTACGATCTGGTGTTCTTTTTTATCCAGGAATACAGACGTCACATTTGTTCTCTCCACTCCACGAGCAAGAAATGCAGTTGGCTGCGCACATCCCTGAAACATATTATCTGCTTATGATGAACAGTACACTCGTATGATCTGTATGAAACACAATGGGTATATAATAATTATTATATCAAACAATTATCTATGGTACTAGAAGAGTTCTCCCGCTTTGCTCTAAAAAGACAGTTTTCATTTAAAAAGCATGTCTGCCAATGGCAATACGTTCAATATTAGTGAACGCTCCCACAATCTTGTGCACTGGAATTATGACCCCTCTCTAATTAATTGGGCGAGAATCTAACCCCAATTTTATACACCAAAGTATAGATGGCTTTACTCTGAATACTGAACATACCTACATACCTACCCCAAATGTCCAACATTTGAAAACCGCCCACCCCAAAATGCAATGCATTATAAACTGAGCCCATACCAAATTTCTGCAAACTTCCCGCACTGATACATTGCAATTTATCTAAAAACTAATCTTTACGATAACCTTAGCCTCTAAAAAATACTGCTAAAATAAGTTACATTGTGTCTTAAGAAGTGCAACCAATAGCAGGCGCTCACTGGATACTCGCTGCTAATAATAATATAAATACGGATGTGAACCGAGAGATGCAAAGGTGGTAAAAGTTGATGCTTCCGCGATCTTCACTCGACAATAATGTAAACAACAATGTCTCCACGTACGATGCTTTCAAATAATGACCACCGACGATCACAAACACCCAAGAAAATCTCAGAAAAAATGTAAATATATCCGAAAGGGCCCGCTAGAAATCAGACCTATTTAATCATAGGCGTCGTATCGACCCGGACTCGATATTAATACCGGGCGGCCAGCATGGGCTACCCGGCAAACCAGGCATTATACCCGGCATCCGCAGAACGGATGACAGGAGCACACGTACGATAAAGGCTCTCGAAACCCTTTAGTATAAGAACTTTAAATAAAAATAGGTAACGAGGAAACAGTAGGGTCACTAAAGTATCAGTGTGCCAATATGACTGGACTAATTAATTTCACCTGTGTTTTTTTTAACGCAGGTACGATATGGTGTTCTTTTGTATCCAGGAATACACCCGTCACATTTGTTCTCTCCACTCCGCGAGCAAGAAAGACAGTAGGTAGCGCACATCCCTGAAACATATAATCTGCTTATGACGAACAGTACACTCGTATGATGTGTATCAGACACAATGGGTACATAATAATTATTATATCAAACAATTATCTACGGTACTAGAAGAGTTCTCCGGCTTTGCACAAAAAAGACAGTTTTCATTTAGAAAGCATGTCTGCCAATGGCAATTCGATCAATATTAGCTAACGCTCCCACAATCTTGTGCATTGGAATTATGACCCCTCTCTAATCACTTGGGCGAGAATCTAACCCCAATTTTATACACCAAAGTATAGATGGTTTTACTCTGGATACTGAACATACCTACATACCTACCCCAAATGTCCAACATTTAAAAACCGCCCACCCCAAAATGCAAAGTATTATAAACTGAGTCTATACCAAATTTCTGCAAACTTTCCGCACTGATACTTTGTAATTTATCAATAACCTAATCTTTACGATAACCTTGGCCTCTAAAACTACTGCTAAAAATAGGTTACATTGTGTCTTAAGAAGTGCAACCAATAGCACGCGCTCACTGGGTAATCGCTGCTAATAATAATATAAATACGGATGTGAGCCGAGAGATGCAAAGGCGGTAAAAGATGATGCTTCCGCGATCTTCACTCGACAATAATGCAAACAATAGTGACCCTACGTACGTTGCTTTCAAATAATGACCACCGAAGATCACCAACACCCAAGAAAATCTCAGAAAAATGTAAATGTACCCGAAAGGTCCCGCTAGTAAGCAGACCTATTTAAACATAGGCGTCGTATCGACCCGGACTCGACTTTAGTACCTGGCGGCCAGCATGGACTACCCGGCAAACTCGGCATTCTACCCGGCATCCCCGGCACGGATGACAGGGGCACACGTACGATTTAGGCTCTCGAAACACTTTAGTATAAGAACTTTAAATAAAAATATGTAACGAGGAAACAGTAGGGTCACTAAAGTATCAGTGTACCAATAAGACTGGACTAATTAATTTCACCTGTGTTTTCTATAACGCAGGTACGATCTGGTGTTCTTTTTTATCCAGGAATACAGACGTCACATTTGTTCGCTCCACTCCACGAGCAAGAAAGACAGTTGGCAGCGCACATCCCTGAAACATATAATCTGCTTATGACGAACAGTACACTCGTACGATCTGTATCAAACACAATGGGTATATAATAATTATTATATCAAACAATTATCTACGGTACTAGAAGAGTTTTCCGGCTTTGCACTAAAAAGACAGTTTTCATTTAAAAAGCATATCTGCCAATGGCAATACGTTCAATATTAGAGAACGCTCCCACAATCTTGTGCACTGGAATTATGACCCCTCTCTAATCATTTGGGCGAGAATCTAACCCCAATTTTATACACCAAAGTATAGATGGCTTTACTCTGAATACTGAACATACCTACATACCTACCCCAAATGTCCAAAATTTGAAAACCGCCCACCCCAAAATGCAATGCATTATAAACTGAGCCCATACCAAATTTCTGCAAACTTCACGCACTGATACATTGTAATTTATCAACAACCTATTCTTTAGGATAACCTTGGCCTCTAAATAAAATAATGAAAAGTTACACTGTTTCTTAAGAAGTGCAACCAATAGCAGGCGCTCACTGGGTAATCGCTGCTAATAATAATATAAATACGGATGTGACCTAAGTGATGCAAAGCTGGTAAAAGATGATGCGTCCGCGATTTTCACTCGACAATAACATAAACAACAGTGACTTTAGAGTTGTGGTTGCCTGATTTACGGGACAGGGATCTCGTTGTGATTGAGTAGCGACTTCTCAATATACGTGGCGCGACATTGTTCATGCTGGTTATTATATGGAGCACTGTGAACAAGCTTCTCTTGCCTTGTTGTACTGTTTTAATACGCATGCCCGCACACACCCAGCACACACGCACGCATGCTCGCACTCACGCACACACAATAGGATCACTACAACCTACATTTCCCAAAAATTTTGAATTAATTAATTTCACCTGTATCTTCTCGTGCGCAGGTGAGCTGTGGTGTTCTTCTATATCCTTCGGCACATAGGTCACATTTGTTTTTTCCATTCATGACGCAAAACACACAGTTAGCAGAGCATTTCCCTGAAAGGTATCATAAACGGGCATATATGATATATAATTATAATATATAATATAATTTCCTAAAAAGTTACGTTATTGTGTTTACAGTGCTGAAATGGGATGCCGAAACTGGGCTGGTCGCAGCAGATATTAATAATTTTATAAACACTGATGTTACAAGCGACCTACAAAGTTGGTACAAGATTACTTGTTCGCGGTTTGCACTCGCCAATAATGTAGAAAAACTATACAAAATTATTGGGTCAAGTGACATTGTTGTAGATGGTATTATTATCTTTACAATGATACACAAATATTAAATTCCGCCATTGCAACTACACGTACAACCTTGTGAAATAATTTCATAAATTTAAATCTAAGAACTGTCTGAAAGGTACCCATAGTACGCCTACAAAACTTGAGCCCCATATATGCAGAATTAAAACAAACACTCGGAACACAAACACGCATACACACAAACAAACAAACAAACAAACAAACAGACATACAAACAAACAAACAAACAGACAAACAGACATACAAACAAACAAACAAACAGACAAACAAACAGATACTCGCCCTTAGTTTTATAATATACAAGTCAAGTCACCTGACGAATGCTTGGCGTTCTCACTCATGTAAAAATAAATCAGTACTTCTGTATGTATATAGAGTTGTGGTTGGGTGATTTACGGGACGGGATCTCGTTGTGATTGAGTAGCAACTGCTCAAAAGACGTGACGCGACATTGCTCAGGCTGGTTATTATATGGAGCACTTTGCATAAGATACAGTTGTCTTGTTGTCCTGTTTTAATACGCATGCTCGCACACACTCAGGCACACACGCACGCATGCACGCACTCACGCACGCACAATAGGATCACTACAATCTACGTTTACCAATACTGTTGACCTAACTAATTTCACCGTTTACGATTGGTTCGCAGGTGTGCTCCGGTGTTCTTCTGTATCCAAGATAACAAACTTCACATTTGTTTTCTTCAATGTTCGAGCATAATCTACAGTGGGGTGAGCATAGCACTGAAAGATATCACAAAGGAACAGCTTAGTAACAGTAAAGTGGTATGATCTGTATCTATGGCAACAGGCATAGCATATCGAACAATTGTTTAATATATAATTGTAATAAATGATTTGCATGGATTTGTCCGGGAAAGATCCCATCCCAAATTCGCCCATCCTAACAGCATTCAAACAATTGGAACACGATCTGTGTAGGCCAGTAATAACTTGTTCATTTCAAAAATGGCTGTATCATTAGTTAATGTTCTTTACAGATTGCAGAATTTGGCATTACCCTCATGCTGTGTGGTAGTAAATTAAATTGATGTACATGATACCGCGCCGCAACCAAAGACAGTGCGTCCACCGTCCTGTGACCATTATGCTGGTTATATCGCACAACATAGAAGACTGGCCGGGCTAGGCAATCCGTATATCGAACTTATTAAGAAGTAATCAACTCACGACTGTCTGCGAAGTGCCAAAATGTCAGCAGGCAGATACCGCCAAGAAGTAGTGCACGAGTTCCCATTGTTGCTGCGAGCTGCTTCTGTTATTGTCCGGCCGCTTGTCGGGTCAGCCTTCTGATGACGACACCAACACTTCGGTAAGACTCTATGTATGGATTGCACAACATATGCGCCAAGAAGGCCTATTTGACATTTCCACGGTTGTACGTTACTCGATAACACGCTGTGTATTGCACATCTAAACACGTAACGTTACTAGGCATCGTATTTGTTTTTTCTTACATAATCAAACAAGACGTGTGTAAGTAAAATGTGATAGCAAGATAGGATAAAACCTTAATGTTTCCACAGAACTTGGGCATACATTTTAAAATGTGTGTGCATATTCGGATGTGTTATATCCTCTAGAATTGTCCAAATATTTTATTTCGACTTTAATTTCTAACGTGGACCATGTTCTAAATGTAGCATTCCATTTCTATACAACACTTTATTTGCACCACAGTGTTCCTATTTTGGTATCCCTTCGATGCTGTACAATACACTGCCACATGTAAATGTGACAATTTATACTTGGCAATGCTTATTGACATGGTTACAGAAGCTCGTTAGGGCTAGTAGTCTAAAAACTCGCTCGCTCTCTCGCTCTGTGTCGCACACACATTCGTACGCACGCACTCACATACACACTCACACACACGCGCGCGCGCACACACACACACACACACACACACACACACATACACACGGGGTTACACATTTTCGCTGCGGTTCATGACGTAACATGTTGTTGATATTACTCTGTGCGACGGGTCTACAGTAGAAGCAGGCGCGTATCGCTGAACATAGACCACTTTCTCACGGGTGACCAGCGCTGCTGTCTTGGTACACACCGATGTATGTACTATATTTGTGAATGCGTTGTTTACGTGCGATTTAACCTGATTCGATTCATTAGGCAAGCCTCAAACAAGATTGATTGATTATTTATTGTTTGGACGAAAGACCAGTAGCACAAATCCAAAGCTGCCAAAGTAACTAATATCTTACTCCAGTACAGTGTATGCAATTACTTTAAACGAAGGAGGCAGTGCGACTAAAACGTCCCCAACTCACAGATCTGACTAGAAGGTCAAGACAGGATCATGTGGATGGTCGTGGTGATGTTATTTGGTGCAAACTCACACGATTTTCGATGCCGCAATACTACGGTGTTATTTACATGTTGATTATGATCGGCCTCGTGTACACCATTAAAGCCAGTCAACATTATTTGAGACTGTTCCAGTATGATCTTAATTGAAGGTAACCGCGTTACCGTAACGACCGTAAAGCATGTTTTACTGTATTTCAACTGTAAAGGTCGACTACTCAACTAATATGGTAGTCATCTATTGCTCGACGCTGGCGTATCGACTGTCGTTTGCTGTTTTGTGTGTTCTAATATATACAGCACCAGGTTTCGGGGTCAGTTATTAGGACGTAGCACCTGCTCAAAGGAAGGACTGTTGAGTCAGTGTGACCTGGTCAAATGGGGTATAGAGACGAGGTTAAATACTAGGCCGTGTTACCTGGTCAAAAATGGTGAGAGGTGATAATTGACCACAGGCTGCGCGCCGTTTCCCGTATATGGTACTAATTGGTATCACCAAGAAACACATTCTCGTTTATCTGATTACGCGAGACAAAGGTAAAGAAAATCGGAACAAGTCCTGGAATACAAAAAAAATCATAACTGTTACAGATTTCGTTATGATAAAAAGTAACAGGTCAAAAATAATCGTGACGGAAAGAAAACAAGATATGTTGTATCTAGAAATAAAGTAACTTATATAAAATGACACATTTTGTTAGAAATTTAATTTAAACGATTTTACTAAATGTTAACATATTTAACATTAAATAATAAGTCAAATTATTAACCTTAATTCAAAACGTGTTGTCCTGCTATTATTTAGCCTTCTACATTTTCTGCACTGTTTGTTACGACCGTTGGGGACGTCTTGTAAGTAATGGCCGCTGGCATTCAGCGTGGTGTGAAACAGTGCAAGTTGGTGTATGGGACTATATCTGAAATTGCAATTACGGAATTTATTATTTGTTATACCACCGTAAAGATAATAATCTGATCTACACATTTTCATTGGATGTCCGAAGAAGGTTGTGTACTTGTTGAGTTATTGCCGTGTGGATATTGCGAATGCTTAAACTTGTAAAGTAAAGTAAAGTAAAGTAAAGTAAAGTAAATTTATTTCCTCATCCAGATACTATACAGCACAATTCAAGAGCAATGTAACACATATGAGGTGGCTACCAGAGAAGTATAACTTATCGAGCTGGTAGCCAATTAAATCAAACTCATATAGGTTACTCCCACATACATAATATTACGTATATAAAGGTTGCATTCAATTGCAATAGCTTCAGGTTAACGACTTCTGTAAATTAAAGCTAGAGATGTTGTACCAATATAAGAACAAATTCACAAGCGAATTTCTTACAATATGTAATTAGATTTAAGCTTTAGTTAATGCCAATTATAAAGCTCCTGGCTTTATGCTTAAACATATTTAGCGTTTTCTAATGTTTAATGTCTACAGGTAGTTTATTCCAAAGACGAGCCCCTATTACTTTCAAGGAGTTCTCTCCAGTTCTATAATTACATATATGTATATATAAATTGTTCTCCTGTCTGGAACTTCTGATTATGAAATCACTATTACATTGGTAAAATTGGTGGAATATACTAGGAAGTTGATTCGTACGCTGTTTATACACAAATATTAGAACATTTAGTTTAAATAGTTCCTGAACTTTAAGTATATTAAGTTCCCTATGCAATGCTGTGGCACTGTCACGGCGGTGACGTTTTGCTAATGTTTTAAGTAATACATTTTGTAAAACTTGTATTTTAGATAAGTTAGTTTTACAAGCCGATCCATATAATTCAATCCGATAATTAATATGGGGAAATACATAGGCATAATATAATTGCCTGACCATATCGGCATTTATGAACGAGGCCATGTGATAAAATAAACCTGATAACTTAGACACCTTTGAACAAAGTTCCTTAATTTGTTCCGACCATGACAGCTTACAGTCTAGATATATACCCAGATATTTGGCAGAGTTAACCCGTTCAATGCGTTGGCCCTGCAACAATAATGGCACGACTTCACGTTCCATGTGTCTACTGAAGATTGTATAACATGTCTTACTCAAGTTTAGAGTTAGTTGATTGTACAGGAACCAGACACTAAGCGATTCTAACTTCTCCATAGCCGTATACACAGTATCATTGGCATCCATTCCAGTAATGAACAAGTTAGTATCGTCAGCAAACAATCGCAAAGATACGTGATCCACAGCACTCGATATATCATTAATATATAATAGAAATAACACTAGCCCTAAGATGGAGCCCTGCGGAACGCCAGTTTGAACATGAGCATATTCTGAAACTGTGCCATTAATGCTAACACATTGCTGTCTATCTCTTAAATAATGTCTAAACCATTTACATACATGACCTCTTATTCCACAATGATCCAGCTTATACAACAATATATCGTGATTAATGGTGCCAAAAGCCTTACTTAGGTCAAGGTATGCCCCAACAACTAATTCGCCATTTTCAAGAGAATTTATAATATTTTCTATAATTTCAATAATCGCTAACGTAGTCGAGTGATCTTTACGAAATCCAAATTGATATTTGGACAAAACGTCATTTTTATCCATAAAGTCTAATAACCTCTTCAACATTAACTTTTCTAGGATTTTGTTGGTCGATAGTTGGATGGTTCACACCTTGATCCTTTCTTAAATATAGGTATTACTTTTGACACCTTTAATGCTCGTGGTACCGTGGCTTCGAAGAACGACAAATTACAAATGTATGTCAGAGGTTTACAAATGAAATTGCATGACAATTTGATAATTTTTGAAGGGAAATTATCAATACCTGATGCATTAGAATTAGCTAGCTTGTTAATTTAATTGATCACTTCTTGTTGACAAACTGGTGACAGGAACATGGTATTGTGTATCGGGTCGGATAGAAATTGTCT
Organism: Paraescarpia echinospica; assembly: GCA_020002185.1. NCBI lineage: Eukaryota > Metazoa > Annelida > Polychaeta > Sabellida > Siboglinidae > Paraescarpia > Paraescarpia echinospica. The sequence goes on along the minus strand of JAHLWY010000620.1, from coordinate 6,637 downwards.
ATATTCGTTTCCCTGAGTATATGTCTTTGATAATTCTTTACCTACAGTAGCGAAATATTGGTTCAATGCATTAGCAATACTTTCGTTGTCGTTAAATTCTATATGATTGATGACCAGCTTTTTAATGTTGTGCATGTTCCTTTTGTCCTTATTCACAAGTTCCGCATATATCTTCCATAATTCCTTGGTTGATTGTTTTGCTTGTGAGAGTAAGCTACTGTAATATGATTTCTCCGCCTGCCGTATAATAGTTGTAAGTTTATTCTTATACTGTCGGTATTCTGTTTTATTGTGTTCATTTGGTCTATTGATATATTTCTTATACAACCTAGTCTTTGTTAAAATACTATTTCTAATGCCTTTAGTCATCCACTTTTTGTCCTTGAAGCGTTTAATTGACATTCTGGTAAGTGGGAAACATTTTTGGAAAATGGTGTCGTATTTGGTTACAAACATATCATAACATACATCCGTGTCCTTACATGTCATAATATTGTCCCAGTTTATATTCTCCAGTTCCCGATTGAAATTTGAAATATTATTTTCACTATATATTCTCAGTTTAGGTCTGTCATTGGTGTCATGAGATTTGGATACACCTTTTATAATGATGAAGTTGGGTAAATGGTCTGATATATCTACAAACAGGTTTCCTGAGATTATATCAGTTTTCATGAACTTTAAAGGTCGATATATATTCATATGATCAATGAGAGTTGCAGAGTGATCTGTTATTCTTGTAGGCAGTGTGATACATGGTAACATATTTTCCCTTATTAACGTGTCCATGTATATCTTAGTTTGACACGAGTCCTGTTGTAAAAGATCAATATTAACATCACCACATATAATACAAATTTTACCTTCCTGCTTGATAATAGACAAGTTTGATCCAATAAGATAAGAAATAACGTGTGTGTTATAGTTTGGATGTCTATACATATTGCCAATCACAAAACTGACTCCATCTTTAATTATTTCAAGCCACAAATTGTCCAACCTAGGATTATGACATAACGTTAAGTCAAATCGTTCTTGGACGTACACGTCTTTCTTAATATAAACAGCAACTCCGCCTTTATTGTTATCTAGTGGTCCATGATAGTAGAAATTATATTCTTTGAATATATTCGCACATCTATCTTGGTTATTCATCCCTGCCTCAGTGATCGCAATTACATCAAATTTTATATTTATAGAGTCAATATGTGCTTTAAGTAGATTGTAGTTTTTGAAAGAGCTTTGTAAGTTGATATGGATAACAGTTATTAGTCCTTCTGTTATGTGTATTGACTCGTTTAATTCGGTCAAATCATAATATTTACAGTTTAGTGATTTTGTCACTTCTTCAGATAATCCTTTATCAAGGCAAGGCTGCAAGTTATGTGTTTTTAAGAGTTCTGAAAATTTGGTTCTTGGGTGTTGGTATTCCGTAGTTAACTGGAGATTGGTCAACGTGCAAAATGGTAACAAATTCGCTATTTCCTTATTTTCACCCATTACTGTTGTTTTTTGTCATATTAGTTAAAATACATTCTCTCAGCTTTGCTAGAATATATACTAGTAACCCTGAATGCAATTCATGTAGTACAATCATGTAACCTTTCATCGAAAACAATGTCTCAGTAGTTGGAGTAACGAATACACAAACAAAAAGTCAGATGACCACCACAGTTAGGGCATGTCGGCAGTCGAGGCGCTCAAGAGTAAATTGATTGTTATAACGTAGTGCGCCAGCACAGATGTCAGTCACCGTATCTGTAATGGAATTTAATATGTGTTATTTTTCATTAAAGATAGTATTTATAAATATCCCGCTGGACGTAACCTGGATTTATCTTTTAGGTTTTAAGTATCCCGAATCGAGTTTGAATATCACGAAATTCCTGCAGTAGGTACATAAGCGACGCCTGATATAAAGCAAGGTTAAGACTTCGTATTCGATATATTCAAACTGCAATAACTCAAAATGTAAACACACAATTCCTGTGTGAATCCAGCGACACATTAGTCATTAAGATTATTATCTTTACGGTGATATAAAACGGATTAAATTCGTGATTGCAATGTCATGTACATCCTGAAACAATAAGCCACACAACATCATAACACGGAAAAGGCCTGTGCACGCTCAGCGGCTTTTACTCACGTTTCGTCACCAACATATCACTAGCTGATTGTTTTGTGACACGCAAATGACCACATATTTGAGCGTGGTTAGTGACATGAATTCAAACGTTGCACACTTCATATTCGGCAAATACTTGACAAGAACATTAAATTTACGTATGCGAAGTTACAAAGAAATGGAATAATTAAAATATCATTGTTTTGTAATTTTGTCTCAGTAGTTTTCTTCTTTTCATCATGTTTCATTGACGTTTATTAATATGACTTTTTATAGTCTTGATCAATCGATCAATCAACAATCAATCAATCAGTCATTCAGTCAATCTATATATATATATATATATATATATATATATATATATATATATATATATATGCATACAAACACAAAACAACGTAACAAAATATTATTTTATGATGTATGAAACTGTGGCAAAATGTCTTGTGACCATATGTCTTGTGACCAAATGTTGTATGAAGAATTGTTATGTAACCAAATGTCATGTGTTCACTTTTTGGTGTTAACATACGTTTATGTAATGTGACCAAAAGTCGTGTGACCAAACGTTATGTGATCACATTTATGGTGACCAAGCTTTTATGTCCTGTGACCAAATGTCGTGCGATCACATTTTACTTGACTAAGATATTTAAAGTCGTATGGCTAAATGTTGTTTGATCAAAAATGTGTGTAAGCAAAATCTGCACCCAGCTGGGGAAAACATCCCACACATAATTCACACAATTATTGTCGCCTCCACAGTACTTATAGAAACTACAGAAACACACCTTCGCAACCACCAACCTAAGCACTTAAATTAACCGCAGCAAACAACAAACCGATTCTTACTATCAGATTGTCGACAACTTGCACTGCTTTACACGCCCACGTTACTTAAGCCTCAGGTGTAATGTATACCATCCACTCGACCGGAACCTGATCAGGAATGAAGATAGAGAACAGTACTTGTACCAGCATGACGCCTGTTTATTTGGAACGTTAATAGAGCGCTATATATAAATACGAACCATTGTCAATGTTAAATAGAGAGGGTGACTCGTTCTTTGGGATGGGCTGCTCCTGCAGATGAGAAGAAAGTAGCCGTTTGTGCAAGGTTGAGAGAGGACGTGGATAGAGTTACGGTAAAGACTGGCGATTAGGTACAGCCCGTGGTGCTGTGCTCAAAGTGGGTGAGCTGCTTCCACGCGAATATAGTTGTTAGTAGCTGTGACTCACATGATTGTTGTTTTCCACGGGACGGGAGTTACAATTTCATACTCAACAAGATGCTTTCGGGGATGTGAGCAGATAATATGTTTGAATAGCGCAAACGAAGTGGCGCGTCAGCCGTTGCGTGACGTCACAGGGTGTCTTCTCCGTCGTTCCCTCCAACCATCGCATTACACGGACCGCCGAGCACTGGGGAGAGACGCCTGTTTCTTTGGAGTCATTTATACCGCTTCGTTGTGGGACTACTCCAAAGTCTACTCAAAAGAGATCACTCTTGAAATTTCTTCCCAATAAATGCTGCCATATGATGGGATTCGGAATACAAAACATTCGGAACATTGCTTATACACTGGGATCTGGTGAAATAACATTTATAAGTACAGACAAGGAGAAAGACATTGGAGTTATTTTATACTCATCACTCAACCTTGAGGCACGTATGTCAGAACAAAACAATCAAACCAATTTGATGATGGGGAAAATTAATCGTATTTTCGATCGAATGGGTGTACATTGTTTTTTTGTAGAATTAAACAATGTTGTTCTTTCGCCTATTGAATACGCTAATCAGATATGGACTCCTTCCGTAATGAAGCATCTTACAGGTCTTGAAAATGTTTAGCGTAGAACAACCAAATTAATTTTTGGTTTCAAACACCTTGAATATAAAGAACGTTTACAGAGACATAAATTATCAACTCTGGCATACCGTCGCCTCAGATGAGACAAAATTGAACTATGTGAGTCTCTAACAGTGAAATACGATTCAGCAGTCACACCTAATTTGTGATATTTAAGGACAACGAGTCACAAACGAGGGGACACCACCTAAAGTATTTAAAGGAAAATGCAGATTAAGCATTACAATGATTATTTACACACTGCTGTACACCTGTATGGAATAGCAACCCACAATCTGTGTTTGAGACCCAATCGGTACGGCTTTTTGAGGGGGAAAAGGTACGTTGTGCTAAACCGTCCAGATAAATTAGACTATATGTAAACTGCTCTGCCAAAACCAGACTGAAGTAGCACATTCTGTATGCAGATATTTATACATCATTGGAAAGCAGATACACAGAGATTTCCAACGAGCCATCACATATTGTTGTATGTTGTATATTTGTTAAGTTATACCGAATTGAATGATGATGCATTGAAATCGACAATTTGGAGAAAAACAGCGTTACACTTTGGCGTGATGTTATGCAGACATACAGCTAAAACTACCATAGCAATCATGCATGCACAGTGTCCTAATTTTACATATTCAGTGGCGTACCGAGGGGGGTTGGTTGCCCGAAAACCCCCCCAAATTTCCTCACTATTGTATGATCCATACGGTAACGTACAGCAGAGTCGTACCCAAGGGTTTTTTTGGTTGTCCGGAAACCCATCCAAATGTCTGCACTGCAGTATGATCAAAAGTACGGCAATGTACATGAGTACACGGAAGTAGAAGACGGTAATACCCACAGGCGCGGGAAAAAGGTTAGGGTTATAAATTGGTTTTGAACAGCAATGCCCCCTCCCCCCCGTGTTCGGATGTTTTGAGTTCACAGCCGAGACAGCGGAGAAGCTGAAGTTACAGCGGCGCACCGGCGAAACATTTTCAACAGCACATATGTCACAGTCGCGCCAACCTAGACAGCCACAAGGTGAAGAAAGATGTGAAGATATGCGGCGGAGCGGCGGCGAAAACTGTGCAGTGGTGCTGAAGCTCCGGTAGCCCCCCAATATGAATTTAATTCCCGCGCCACTGGTAATTCCCGTTTGGAAACCCTCCAACATGTCAATCCTGGGTACTCCCCTGATACTTATAACCTGAGTAAAGAGATTCACAGAAATGTCATTGGTATAAGTTAGATTTAATTAAACGTTAAAAATGATTTGTTAAATACATCAAAATATTATTTTTTATTTCTGTACTGATGAAAAAAGCACACACCAAATATCAACAGGAACATATTTCTGGGTCATAGACTAGTTCGTCAGGTTAAAATACAAACAATAAGTTAATTGTGAAATACATTCATGAAATGTTATTTCACGGCAATGACCTAATTACATGTGCGACCCTTGACCCGACCCCGCATGACCCCGTGCACCCACTCACTGGCTAGCAACAGCACTGCAACTATTAACTACACTAGCAGTCGCTATTTGAGCTTTTGACAAGCGGTTCGTTGTCCTCAGAATGGCTGGAATCCACATCTTCCAAAGGACGCGGATACACTATGTCCTCTGTCTCGTCAGTGCAGAACTGGCGGGTTTCGTTGCATAAATAGGCCTGACGCTTCTTGTCCCAGCCAGCAGGGACTACGATCGCTGACATTCCTTGAGGAACGACTCCCCGCAGGATGTTGTGTTCCTCGTTCTCACATTCAAAGTACACCTTTGTGAGCAGTTTGTTTGTTTCCCTGAGTCGGCATCACTGATGTGAAATTAATGATCTTTTCTTCAAACCAACCACTTACTTGTATGCTGGAGTGAGGAATGCCTTCCAGTCATATGTCGGCACGACGATTTCCCTGTCATCATATCCAACGAGTTGTGGCAAATTGAGGGCTTTCTCTGATGACTTGTGTATTACATTAACAATGTCCTGCATGCAAGACGCCTTTGTTCGCCGGTAGACGCGCTTGATCAGGCCGAAACACCAGTCCGGGGAGAACTTTGTGTGGCCGGCAGGTAAAAATGACGTGGTGGCTGTGGCGTTGAGTCCGGTGGCAACTCTCCAGGCCAGGTACCACAGCATGAAATTGTTTTAGTTTTGTCCCCCACGGTTGTTAGCATTTAGTTGAAGGTGATACTCGCCAGCAATGTAGTTGTCGAGAAAGTAATGCAGGTAATTAATAACGACATTTGCACCTTTGCCGCATGACACACACCCATCGACTTAGCAATTCACTTGTTTCACAACCAGATCAGCGTATATTCCAAAGATCTGTCATTTTCGAGGAGTTTTACATTATATGGGTCCGGGCTGTACTGGATCAAACGGGAAATGTACTTGTTGTGCAAAGTCAAAACTGTAATGGAATGCGACGTTTCTAGAGAGCGGGCGTGTCACGTGTAGTTCCTGCAGGCTGTGGGTGTCGGCGACTTGTCATGACTGTTGGCACAGGTCGTGATAGTGTGCGCGTTCTGCACGTGCATGCCCAAGATGAGTATCTTTTTGCCGAAGCACTGCACTTTTCTCATTCTCAGTCACGTTTCCCTGCCGTACGATACGTTTATTGTTCAGTTGGCAGGTCCAGCACAAGTCTGACATCG